>SOPF01024353.1:72653-83984 GCA_012979155.1 Hypericum perforatum | reverse complement strand
CGTGCTTTCTCATGCAATTGCTTGACAAATTCTGCTTTCTTCTTGCCATCTAAGTTAACATGCTCACTCAAGGGTAAAGGTGATAAATCCAATGGAGTTAAAGGATTAAAACCATAAACAAGTTCAAATGGTGAGAATTGAGTAGCAGAATGAACTGATCTATTATAAGCAAATTCAACATGTGGCAAACAATCTTCCCAAGTCTTAATATTATGCTTAATGAGTGCTCTTAAGAGTGTAGACAAAGTCCTATTAACAACCTCAGTTTGACCATCAGTTTGTGGATGACAAGTAGTAGAGAATAACAACTTAGTACCTAACTTGCACCACAAGGTCTTCCAAAAATAACTTAAGAACTTTGCATCCCTATCAGAAATGATTGTTCTAGGCATGCCATGCAACCTAACAACCTCTCTAAAGAACAAATCAGCCACATTAGAAGCATCATCAGTTTTATGACATGGAATGAAATGTGCCATTTTAGAAAACCTATCTACCACCACAAAGATTGAATCTCTTCCACGTTTAGTTCTAGGCAGCCCTAACATAAAATCCATAGAGATATCAATCCAAGGCTTACTAGGTATAGGTAGAGGGGTGTACAAACCATGGGGTTTTACCTTTAACTTGGCTCGCTTGTAAGTAATGCATCGTCCACAAACTCTTTCAACATCTCTCTTCATGTGTGGCCAATAAAAGTGATTTTGTAGCATCGCCAAAGTCTTTGCAATTCTAAAGTGCCCCATCAATCCACCTCCATGTGCCTCCTGAATAAGCAACTCTCGCATAGAGCAATTAGGCACACAAAGTTTGTTTGCACAAAATAGATAACCTTCATTCCGAAAGAACTTTCCACTTGCACATTTTTTTGTGGCTCGGAATAGGTCACCAAAGTCAGTATCTTCAATATACAACTCTTTAATATGTTCAAAACTAATCAGTTTAGCATCAAGAGTTGAGATCAAGGCATACCTTCATGATAGTACATCAGCCACTATGTTTTCCTTACCTTTCTTGTAACGAATAACATAAGGAAAGGTTTCTATGAACTCTACCCATCGTGCATGCCTCTTATTTAGTTTTTGTTGCCCTTTCAAGTGCTTCAATGATTCATGATCAGTGTGAATCACGAACTCCTTGGGCCACAAGTAGTGTTGCCACGTCTCCAACGTCCGAATCAATGCATATAACTCCCTGTCATAAGTTGGATAGTTTAGGGTGGCGCCACTTAACTTCTCACTGAAGTAAGCAATTGGACGTCCCTCTTGCATGAGTACAGCTCCAATTCCTACACCGGATGCATCACATTCAACTTCAAACATTTTAGAAAAATCAGGTAAAGCTAGTAAAGGGGCGTTAGTCAACTTCCTTTTTAGCGTTTGGAACGCCTTTTCTTGAGCTTCTCCCCAACTGAATCCAACACTTTTCTTGATCACCTCAGTGAGGGGTGCGGCTATAGTGCTAAAATCTTTTACAAACCTTCGGTAAAAGCTAGCAAGTCCATGGAAACTTCGAATATTTGCAATGTTCATGGGACTTGGCCACTCTTGTATTGCCTTTATCTTTTCCTCATCAACCTGTATTCCCTTAGCACTAACAACAAAACCCAAGAATACAAGCTTATCCGTGCAAAAGGTGCACTTCTTTAAGTTAGCATACAACTGATCCACACGTAATGCATCTAAAACACACTTCAAATGATCAACATGCTCTTCAATGCTCTTGCTATAAATGAGTATATCATCAAAGTAAACAACCACAAACTTGCCAATGAATGGACGTAAAACATGATTCATAAGGCGCATGAATGTACTAGGTGCATTAGATAAACCAAAAGACATAACCATCCATTCATACAAGCCATACTTTGTTTTAGACGCTATTTTCCACTCATCACCTTCTTTCATGCGAATTTGATGCTAACCACTCTTCAAATCAATCTTTGAAAACATGCAAGAACCATGCAACTCATCTAACATATCATCTAAACGAGGGATAGGGTGACGATATTTTATCATGATGTTGTTGACGACTCGGAAATCAACACACATTCTCCATGATCTATCCTTCTTTGGCACAAGTAGGATGGGAATAGCACATGGACTCATGCTTTCTCTCACGTACCTTCTTTCCAAAAGCTTGTTTACTTGCCTATCAAGTTCTTTTGTCTCCTCCGAGTTGCTCCTATAGGCTGGACGATTTGGAATTGTTGCTTCCAGGACAAAATCAATTTGATGCTCAATTCCCCTTATTGGTGGCAAACCTGGTGGTAACTCGTCGGGGAACACATCCTCATAATCCTGCAAAAGACATTTAACCATGCTTGGCACTTGTGATTCAAGCTCGTTAGTAACTAAAAGTGTCTCCCTATACCGAAGTAAGATCATTGACTTCTTTTCAAAACATGCTTGTTTAAGCTCACTTGCTCTCACATAGTAACTTCTTTTCCAATCCTCGGATTTTCTCTCAATGGCCATTTTTACTTCTGTTTTTCTGGCTTCTTTTGATCTCTCAATTGTTTCCTCTCTTTTGGCCATTTTTATTTTCTGTTTTTCGGCTTCTTCTCTCCTCTCATCTTTCTTTTTCTTATCACGCTCTCTTTTCTCATCACTCTCTATTTGCAATATCTTTTAATCCTCACAAACTTGTGATGGAGATAAGGGTGCCAACGTGATCACTCTCTTCTTGAGCATAAAAGTATACTTGTTGGTATAGCCATTGTGATGTACTTTCTTATCAAACTGCCACGGCCTCCCGAGCAAAAGATAACTAGCTTACATTGGCACAACATCGCACAACACTTCATCTTCATAGTTTCCAATGCGGAATGTCACCAAAACTTGCTTAAGCACCCGCACTTCTCCACTATCATTCAGCCATTGTAGTTTGTAGGCTTTAGGGTGTTTCTCAGTGAGTAACCCTAACTTCTCCACCAAGGTAGTGCTTGCAACATTAGCACAACTCCCTCCATCTATGATGACACTACACACCTTATCTTTCACATAGCACCTTATATGAAAGATATTCTCTCTTTGAGCAACATCAGCTTCTTCTTTCACTTGAGTGCTCAATGCTCTCCTACTTACAAGAGTAAGTTTTTCAGTAGCTACATACTCCTCCTCGGATACATCCTCCAATGAAGGCAAACTCTCATGCTCCGACTCACCCTCTTCAGTTTCAATCTCTCTACTTTCTCTAATCACCATTGCTTGCTTGTTAGGGGATTGACTTGAAATATGTCCTCGCCCTTGATACTTAAAGCACTTGATGTCTCGGTTTCTTGCTAGAGTGACTTCCACTTTCTTTTTAGCATTAGCTTGTGAACTCTCGCCCTTTTGCTCTACCTTGGATGCTTGTTGCTTGTCAAACTTTTTTGGATAGTTTGATTTCCAAGTAGAACCAAATGTAGCTCTTGCTTCTCTTCTCCCTCTCTTGAGTTGCTTTTCTACTTTTGTTGTTATGTGTACTAGTTCCTCCAACTCCATATAGTGTTGCAACTCAACTTTGTCTTGAATCTCAGGATTGAGTCCATTCAAGAACCTTGCCATTGTGACTTCTCTATCTTCATCTACATTAGCTCGTATCATGGCCATCTCCATCTGTTTGTAATACTCCTCTACACTCATACTTCCTTGCCTCATACCTTGTAACTTCTTGTAAAGCTCTCTATAGTAGTGACTTGGAACAAATCTTTTTTGCATCACCACCTTCATCTCCTCCCAAGTAGCTATAGGTTGCTCTCTATTGCGCCTCCTGCTCGTCACAAGTTGATCCCACCAAGTTATAGCATAATTAGTGTACTCGGTTATGGCAAGTTTTACCTTTCTTGCTTCGGAGTGTTCATGGCAGTCAAACACGAACTTAATCTTCTTTTCCTACTCTAAGTAGGCTTCTGGATCAGCACGACCAGCAAAGGTTGGTATCTTGAGTTTGATATTTCCCATATGGTCTTCCCTCCTTGGCCTTGCCTCTCTAGCCTCCCTATGTTGATGCTCAACCCTCAGCCTCCTATAATTCCTTATAGACCTTGCATCCTCTTCATGATCAGATTCTTCTCCACTTGAGCCTCCTAGAGGAGCCCTCTTCCTAGGTGCATGGACGTCTCCTTCAAGCGTATCTTCCCGAGACGCCAACCTCTGGGGTGCTTGCACTTCTCTCCTTAGTGGTTGCGTAGTGCGCGAACCCTCCACCACCTCCAAACGTACTTGCAATGGTCCAAGCTCTTCTTGGATGACACGCTGAAACCTCCCTATCAATGCTTCCGTATAGACCTTAAGGTTCACATCAGCCAAGGTACGTTGCCTATCTTCTTCGTTCCCTTGAGACATAGTGATGCAAGAAAGAAAATTAGTTAATTCAAATATGGCCTCACAAGTGCACTCCCTTATGTGTTTGCTCTTAATGCAATTCACTCAAGTCCACTCGTGTTTGCACTCAATTATTGACTTTTCTCTCTAAGGTACTCACACACTCTTGCCTTTTTCCTCTCGTGATACTTGTATGTTCTTACTAAAGCTAGGGCAGCCTTTGCTTGAACTACACGTTTCACAAATCAAACAGAATGTAAAAGTTCCTCTTTAGGCTTGCTTGTTCCTTTCTCTTCTTGCTTCTTCCTCTTTAGTCTTGCTCGCCTTTTTATTCAGCGTGCAAACCTCCTCTTTAGTCCGCTTGCCCTTTTATTCAGCTAGCAAACTTCCTCTTTAGTCCGCATTCTTCTTTCCTCTTTGGTGTGCGCTCCTGTTTGTCTTGCTTCTAAATCAGGTGCGTGCCCTTCTCTTTTAGTCCGCATCCTCTTTTTCCTCTTCTTTCTTTTCGGGTTTAGGTCGCTTCCTCTTTTAGCCGCGCATTCCTCTTTAGTCTTGTAAAAGACTATTTAGGCGTGCGAACTCCTCTTTAGGCTGGCTGACCTGTTTAGCTCTCTCTTTCTTTTCTTTTCTTTTTCTTTTCTTTTCTTTTCTTTTCTTTCTTTTCTTTTCTGTTTTTGCTCACTCGTTTCTTTTCTCTCCTTCCTCCCGGTCAGCAAGGAACTCCACGGATCAGCAAGCACAAAACCAAATCAATGACAATCAAGAACACACGGATAGAAACCTAAAGTAACAAGCAAAGCTCTGATACCAAATGATATGAATCTCAGCAGAAAGATTCACGAATACGGATCTATGCTATTTTAGGATGAACTTCAGATCACAACTCAACAAACCCCACAAGAACTAGGCACGAAATTAACCTAACCCTTGGCAAGAATTGTATAAACCCTGACCTAAACAATCGTATCATGCCACAAACGAGGATGGATGGTCCGTTTGATAAGTGAAAAGAACGTTCTAAGCTAAGACGACACACAAGCCTTAAGCAAGAACACACAAGAGTATCAACTCTCTAAATATGCCGAATGCAATGTTAAAAATATATCAAAGTTGTCTGAATAAAATATGCGACATAGGGCCCTATTTATAGGCTTAGGGTTCCCCAAATTTCCTAAGTAAAACTCTCCTAAATAAGCCAAACAAACGGCTGAAATAGAACTCCTAATCTGGTCGAATTCTTGCTCCTAAAGCAAAGGGATTCTAACCTCTTATTCAACTAAAACTCCTAAATAAAATGAAAGACTAAATAAGGTAGAAGTCTCCTTGAAGTAGACGTCCTAAACAAGGCTGAATGAGCATCCCTACTTTTTAGAGTAGGCGTATCTTCCAATTCAGTTTCTAAAACGTGCATGGGCTTTGCATGGGCCATGCACACGTCCTTTTTGAGCTTATTTGCATCAACTTGAGTCCAAAAGCTTTGAATGAATCCATTGAGTTCAGCTTGAAGCTTCTTGGCTCTTGCTCTTGTAATCGGCCCAACTGGTACTGGCATTGCTACTTGCTCATTGTTGGATGGTCTCACATCAGTGTTTTTTCTGGAAGGAATCAAATGTTGGAGAAATGGTTTATAACCAAAGAAGAGATGGTTAAATACAAATGAGTGTATTATGAGATCACACCAAATGGTTTGGGGTATTTGTGAGATTGTTGCAAAACTCGTTGACTAAGTTTCGTAATGATATAAAACACTTGCGAGAAACCAATTCTAGGTGTGAATGAAAATTGGTTTAAAAGTGGTTTGGTTATAGGTTGTAGGATTTAGATTTCTGAGAATTGTTCCAAGTTCAAGGTCTTATCTTTTGGAGCTAGGCCAGACTTGTTGAAGCGATTCTCAATCCAAAATCTGTTGGACTTCCTCCGGGATAAGCCCATGCTATGGAACCTTCTTCTCCTTAATGGCATTTGAATTTAATTTCTGACCAAATTAATGAGAATAACCATCAAGTTAATATGGGAGTTTATTGCCTTGTAACCACCCATTTACTCACCTTGTTCATGGCCATAATGATCATGGTTATTGTGAAATTGAATGTTGGAGGCCTAGGCTCCCTATAAAAGGAGCTCTCCTCCTCCATTCTTAAACTCACCATTAGCTCACACTCTTTCTAGAGCTCTCCACCTCTCCCTCTCTAGATCATAGTATTTCTCATTTGTGTTGGAGTTCTAGACCATCAAAGGTTCGAAAGGAGTGCAATAGTGCTTCCTATTGCACTCGTGATTGGGCGTTGTACCTTGGGAACTCTTTTACCCACGGAGGCCTGAAGCTATAAGGCGGGTAATAAGAGTTTAAGGGCACACAGTTAAACCGTGGCCTCGTCTAGGATTAAATCCAAAGTTCGTGATATCGAGGAGGACTATCAACGAAGAACATAGGATGAGGAGGTGACATTTTTATGGTTGTGCAAACTGTGTCGTAAGAATACTCTACTTCAACTTTTATTTTATTCACTGGTTTACATTTATATGCATGTCATACCATAATTTACTAATATAAGTTCCAACATCAAATGCCCCTGACAAAAAAATACTCTCTCTCCCTTAGATCCCGATTCCAATTCGAACTCCCCCTCGCAAACTTCTCTCTCCTCGCCCCTCTCCTCTTCCTCTCCTCCTCGGCACCATAGAAGATGCGCTACTACTTCTTCCTCGTGATTTGTCCTCCTTGCATTCTTCTCTGCTGATATGAGCAAAATCAGAATGAGGATTGGAGAGAGAGAGTGAGTGTGTTTTTCTTTTATCTAGAGCATTTTTTTCATTTCCCATGACCCATTGCTAGAAAAAATTTCAGTTCCGACTTCAGGAACCTTAAAAGTAAAATTTTGTCAAACTTGGAGAGTTTTTAATCGAATTGCGAAATAGAAAGGAGCAAGAGAGAAATATGCCAAATTTCAAAAGATTAAATATAATTTTTTTATGTCACGTCATATTTTTCTATTAAGTGGAGTTGATGTGTAAAAAAAATCTAAATTTATTCTTAATCTAGAAATGTCTAAACCTAAGTGAAGAAAACTAAACAACAAGGCAAGGAGCTAGACCTGACCATTGTTAGAATCCAATTCGTAATTCGACATAATTCGATTTGTCCAAAATTCGATTCGATTCGTTCCCAATTCGATTTGTCAAAAATTCGATTTGAATTCGTTATGAGACGAATTAAATAAGAATTATGATTTTTATAATTCGGCAAACCGGAGAATTTAATTCAAATTCGTAATATATATGTATATATATATGTGTATATATATATGTTTGTTAAAAAATGGAGAAGAGAGAGAAATAACAAAAACAAATTGGACGATTTTTTTTGCCATGGAAAAGATGGGAGGAAGTGGTGGGTTTGAAATTATTGAAGGAGAAGGGTTTTTTCCGAAGGAAAGAGAGAAAAGGGGATTGAAATTTAAAAAATTGGGATGGAAGGGAGAGGCAAATAAGGTGAAAAGAGGGATTGATATTTAAAAAATTAGGCTCAAAGAGAGGGGCCCAAAAGGTTAATAGAAGTTATTATTTTTGTCGGTTTGTATTTTATTTTTTAAATAAATTAACAAATATGACAAATTATTTCTAAAATTTACTGATTATATATATTAGTCATATTTATCATATAATTTTAACTATATAAAATACTAAATTTAAAACATTAAATTCTAAGACTTCAAATCGCAAATCCTATACCCTAAAACTCCAAATCTTAATAAATATTCAGTGTTAAGTTTCCAAATGAACAAGCAATATATATCTATATTTCAAATTTTGAACTTAATTTCAAAATCACGTTAATCAAACTCCTAACTATCTAAACCACTAAATTTGATTTACTAAATTGTCCTTCGAGCAAAGAGAAAAATGTTGAGTTTGTCGTGGAATCATTGGGCTTGGTGGTGGACCACCATCATTTCTTTTGAATGATACTAAGAAAGCATTGGTAGTACTTTCAACCTCAAATTGCTGTCGTGAAATGTTAGTTTTTTTATTCTGCAAAATTTTTGTTTTTGATAAACATCTCTGATACATCCAATTATAACTTAGAATAGTACTCCCACTCAAACGGTGATCACTAAGATTGTGAACTATCGGATCAGCTTGAGATAAAAAAAATTATTTTCTTCCTCCATAATTTTTCCACTCGATTGGAGCAATTTACATGATTCTGACTCATTAGTTTCATTGTAAGAATCGAGTGAATTTAATTGATAAGTGTCAGAATTTTAGTGACTCTTTTTAATACTTCCTACTAATTTGGGAAGTAATTAGTAAATTGCCACCTAACCCTACATGTTTAGAGAAAACTAAGGTTTAAAGCATTAAGTGGCTATCTCTTATTCCTACACCTAAAGGACTCACAAAATTCTCCATTTTGTAAAGGAGAAGAGGTCAGCCAAACTGAAAGGGAAGAAGGAAGAGCGAACGGAAGAACGACCGTGCTAGAGCTTATGGGTAAGATTCTATCTTTTGTCCTTTAAATCAGATTTGTGCACATCAAAGAAAGACTCGTGAGTATTATTCCCAGAGGTGAGAAAGACGATATTGTTAATCCAGAATTCCCAAAAGATCAAGGTAGGAATTAGAGTTGTAAAGTAATCCCGCCCCTTTGGCTATTTGACTTAGATGTGCAATTCTTTATAGAGATTAACATAATTCTGTTTAGGCTTTCGTAAGCGAAAGGTGGGCAAGTTTATGGATATAAGATTAAAGAACTATTCAAGGTAAGTGAATTCTATCATTATTATGTGATTGATATGTTGTTCTAGATTGTGGTTAAAATTTTAAACCATAAATACTTAAAACCTCAAAACCTAAACCCTAAAATCATAAACCCTAAACCCTAAACCTTTAAATCCCAAATCTCAAACCCTACAAACCTTAAACCTTCAACTTCAAACCATAAACCTTAAATCCCAAAGTTTAAACCTTACAATCCCAAACATAAAACCTTAAAACCACAAATTTTAACCTTTACAATCTCAAATCTCAAACTCTAAAACCTTAAACTCCAAACCATAAACCCTAAACGTTAAAACCTTATACTCTAAACTTTGAACCATAGTCAATTTAATTTTGTATATTAAACATAAACCCAGACTTTAGTTTATGTATTTTCCAAAAAAATGTTCCACGCTTATTCAAACTAATTTGAATTCGATTGACTTTGACTATAATTCGACTATAATTTGATAATTAATAATTCAAATTCGATTCGTCCTTAGACGAATCGAATACAGTTTAAGATTTTATAAATTCAAATTTGAATTAATTTGATTCGAATTCAACCAAATTCGACAAATAGTCAGGTCTACGAGGAGCTAAGGGAAAAATGAATGAAATATATACATGGCCTCAAGCGAACTTTGAGTAAGAATATCATTATACTCATACCGCGATCCTATTGCTATCGGCGAACAAGGACCTTCATACCCACCCAAGGAAAGGGAAAGAGAGTAATGCTCGCGACTATAATTAGAAGAATCCCAACTGCCACAAAACCCATTTCTCTCTCCTCGACCACACGCTTCAACCCCCTCCGACTCCAAGTCCAAGTCCAAGTCCAAGCCCGTGCGATGTCGGCCGACTCAGCATCCTCCCCCTTCCGGAAGATCCAAATCCACCGCGACGACACCGTATGCTCCCTCTTTTTCCTTACCGTACCGTACCGTACACTGACTGTACTAGTAGCGTTAGGGTTTTGAACGGTTATGTGATTGGGGGTACGGTATTATTGTAGGCGTTCGACGCGTACGTGGTGGGGAGAGAGGACGCGCCGGGTGTGGTGGTGGTTCAGGAGTGGTGGGGAGTGGATTTCGAGATCAAGAACCACGCCCACAAGATCTCCCAGCTCGCCCCCTCCGGCTTCAAGGCCCTTATCCCCGAGTGAGTAATGAGTATTTATATTATTCCACCCTAAACCGACGTCGTTTTTCGTTTTTGTTTTGTGACTTGGTTTGCGTTTTCTTGTGTTATAGCTTGTACAGGGGCAAGGTTGGATTGGACGTCGCGGAGGCTCAGCACTTGATGGACGGGCTTGACTGGCCCGGGGCCGTCAAAGATATCCAGGCTTCTGTCAATTGGCTCAAGGCTAATGGCTCTAAGAAGGTGCGGCTGTATCCATTGATCCTTGCATTTCTCTGTCCCAGACTCCCAGTGATGGAGATTGATGGACAGCCTTTGTTCATATGTTTTCTTCATTTCGTTTGTGTTTTTTTCGCATTTTCCTGTTAACTTCCTATGAAATGCTTGAGATTCACCCACGCCGAACTTGATTTGGTTTTGGATAAATTGATTGCTGTGGTCTGCTGTATATGATTTTCTTGAGAGGCTAATTGCTGATTTAATTAATTATTTGTGCTAACTGTTAAATATAGTCAGTGATTCTGGTGATGGATTCCCCAGTTTGATGTTTGGTAGGTTGGAGTGACCGGATTCTGCATGGGGGGTGCTCTTGCTATAGCAAGCTCTGTGTTGGTTCCAGAGGTTGATGCTGTTGTTGCATTTTATGGAGTGCCTTCATCCGAGCTTGCAGACCCTGCTCAGGCCAAGGCACCTGTGCAAGCTCACTTCGGGGAGCTGGATAGTTTTGTTGGCTTTTCCGATGTTGGGGTATGCTGTTGCTTTATTCTTCCTATTTATACCTTCGGACCATTCAACTTTTCAAAACCAACTAACTCTTCATGCATTAATTTAAATTCCCCGACATTATACAACTTGTTAAGCTCAAGTAGTCGTGATATTGTCTGCTGTGATCAAAATGCTTATTTGAGTTTTGTTTTAAACTTCATATACTGTGTGATGAGTTATCCCATTTAAATAGCCCCCTTTTGTGTATGTGCTCATGATTCAGTATATGAAGTCCTAAACACTGCCCTAGATTCCTCTGTGCCCTATAGCAAGGGCAAGCTAAAAGCGAGTGAATGTGCCAAATAAGGAACACACTGTGTTGAAGGTCTGGCTTTCCTTGTCAGTTCATGTTACT
>SOPF01024353.1:57890-72643 GCA_012979155.1 Hypericum perforatum | reverse complement strand
CTTTTAATCAGACTTGTGTCGTGGTTGATTTTGTATTAAGAAGTTTTAGCTTTTAATCAGACTTGTGTCGTGGTTGATTTTGTATTAGCTATGCTATTTTTCTCTCTCGTTTACACTTAACTCGTGTTTCTTAATTTAGTTAGTGTTTTCGTTACATTACTTTAATAATAGTTCTACTTTAAAAAAATATAGTTAATTATTTTAAATTTAAATATGATTTCAAACGAATTTAAAAACATTAAACATAATTTCGGACCAACAAATAAGGATTTAGGAAATAAAAAATTTATATTAAATTAAAAGTATATTACATGATTAATAAAAAATTATATTAAAATGAATAAGAGCATATCAATTAAATATTAGATTATTCATACAAACGCTTGATATGACATGCTTAATTTATAAATTTTCAGGAGATAAATCATTTTCGCTATCAACCAAGAAGTTTAAAAACTTTTTATCTGATTGTTGATTTACGATAGCTAACAACTGTGACATATGCGCATTCTTTTTTTTCGGACGATTTGAACACTTCTTCATCTTCATATGCGATATTATGGCTTAAAGTAATTTTTTTTCTTTTCTTTTGGATACTCTCTGTTTTTTTGCGGTCTCCTTATTAGGTGGACGCAACATTGTCAATTATTGACTTATCGAAGTAGAAGGATCAGTTGGGACTGAATCATTTCCTCTTCATTAGTTCATGTTTCTTTAGAACTTCTATTACTCTCTAAATCTTTTGGTCCATTGGAAGAGCCAAATATGGAATTGGTTAGTTCAGAATTCCATTTTGAATGTTTACGTATCACCACTTCATATACTTTCAAATACCCATTTTTTATAATTAAAATAGTTTTGGTGAGCTATTACATATGTATGCTACTCTCCACCTTGCTTCCTTGTAGTTGCCTTTTTGTATGCAAACTAAGTTATCTATAACAACTTTGCATCGACCATAAATTTCTTCGGTTAATTTCAAAATGATTATCTTTTTTAGACTGCTTGAATGATGCATTAATTTGGCCCAAAGACTTTCACTCTTCTTATGGTTGACATGTGTGATATATTCACTATGCCTAATATTGGAAGACATTAGAGCAAAATTTTTGTAAGATTCTGAGATTTACTTATAGCTCTTTCTTCACTATTCTACAGGGACACATTGCTAATCGTAAGATTAATAGGTTATTGACATCTTTGTAAAGTTTGGAAGAAATATTATTATTGAGGCCTTAGTTGAGTTGGTTGAAAATATTTGAGAAATATCTTGGGTATGAAAAAAGAATTTGGTAAAGCATTGATGGGAGTTGGAACAAATTGAGCTAGTATTGGGGAACATCATGGTATTAAGATCTTGGTGAATTTTAGACAAAATATTATTGGATATTTGGTAGATTATCATAGGAATCTTGCATTTCAGAAAGATTTTGGTTAGTTTGTGAGTGATTGATTTTGTGAATCAAAATTATGATTATGATTCAATCTTAAAAGTTTGTTCATCCAATCATAATCATAATTAGGATCCATATCTAAAAAATGCAATAGAGACTGTAAACAATGAGAAGATGGGTGAAAAAAAAAGAATTGAGAATAATTTTTGTTTATAAAATTTTGAAATAATTATTTGCCACATAAACTTTTTGATTCATCAAAATTACATAATTTTGATTATTGGAAACAAATAATTTTATAAAAATATTAAAAAATAAAAAAAATATTCGAACAAAATAGTGAATAATATTGTTGGTGGTCTTAGAAAATCTTCTTTTTATATTTTCTTGACCAAAAAAATAGAATATCATGTTAATTCCTTTGACAAAAAATATTGAATGGGTCTTGTTAGCAAATAAGCAAAATTAAAAAAAAAAGCTATTATGTAACGATTTGAAACAAAATAATCACAAAAGATAATTATAACTACTATAATATAGTATTTAACCTTGGTGGTTGATGTGTTTTAAGAATGAAGACCACCGAGTCCAACTTCAAATATTATGTCAATCATCTTTGTGAAAAGGCAGCAATATTAAAGGATTCACTTGAGAAGTGTGAGGGATAGAAACAGTTACCAACCTCCTAGATGAAATCATGAGGATTTCTTCTCATGTCAAAATTCTCGAAAGAAGTTATCGATGATAATGTCAATGTGTTGGCCTCTATAATCTTTTTTCATTCGATATTTAGACTAAATTTGTGAACACATATCTTCGAAGTTGTAACACCTTGCTAACAAAAGTGAGACGAGAAGAAATTACACACTCATAAAAAAAATCAAATTGGTCAAAAATGATATTGGCTTTAGTGGTGCTTGAAAAGCTGTCAAATTTGGATTGCCAATTGATTTCAAGTCAATATTTTGTTGTCACATTTTTTTTCTTGTGATCCCTTCCACACATATAACATTTGGTATAAAAAAGATCTCACTTACAAAACATACTCAAATAGTAACTAGTAACCCAATCTAGTCTTGTTTCCAAAGTTTTCAACCTCTTATCCCTTTTAATTGCCGATGCCGAGTCCATTGCACTGTTTGAAATGGACTTCTGTCTCTCTCTTTCTCTCTACAATAATAAATGGCCGTTGATTCTCTCTTCTTCATACACAATTACACAAGCCAACTGTGCTCAATTCTTTCTCTGAAGACACCAACTTTGCCCGGAGAGGGGGCCCACATGGACGCGGAAATGAATGTATTGGTCGGAAATTCGAATGAGACGGCGGCGGCGTCGGAGTCTCCGTCTGATCACCACCATCACCAGCGGGCCGAGACGGCGGCGACGCATTTTTTGAAACTTTATTTCCGAAGAGATGATGTATCAAGGGTCTCAAGAATGATGGGGTCCTAATAAGGCTCCAAGGTTGGATACCGTTATGGAAGCTGATCAAACTGAGGCTACTACTATTCGGCAGGCTTGTGTTTCTGTCCGGGCTCGATCCGAGGCTCCTATGGTATTGTAACTTTGATCATCTTGATTGAATTTTGGTTGGTTAGTGCAAAAAGTAATTTTCCGGTTACCAGTAGGATGGATAGTTTTTGGTGAACTTTTGTGTGTCTGTTTCTGGATCACTGATGGATGCCAATGGAGGTAGTTTGGTCAGAAGATGGCGAAGGCAAATCCGTGCCCTCGAGCTTATTATCGTTGCACGATGGCTGCTGGTTGCCCTGTTCGTAAACAGGTTATGTTCCTCTTCTAGACCATACGGGTTCTGTCTCGAAACATCGCAATTGGAACTCATATATGTACCAAACTTTTCTACTGGATTCAACATACGAATCCTTTTACTAAACTTAGTTTAGTAGTTAGTTTTGATGCTTGTCCTTCCACCATCGTGGCCTGACTCAAGTGGCAAAGAGTGCGATGCGAAATTGATATTGCACTTGAGGACTTGGAAACATAAATGCTGATAGATTGTGCATACTCAAACAGGTACAAATATGTGCAGGAGACACGAGCATTCTGATAACAACATATGAAAACCACAATCACGCTATACCACGCAATGTCCATGGCCTTCACTACCTCATCAGCAGCAAGAATGCTTCTCTCTGGCTCAATGCCAAGAGCAGATGGGAACCTTTTCGGCCTCAGCCCCATTCCCTACTGTTACATTAGACCTCACACAGAGCACCAACCCACTAGAGTTCCCTAGGAACCCTACACAATCCCAAGTCCCATTCCCTAACCCACATCAGAATTGGCTAGCTGACTCTATCTCTGCTGCGACGGATTCCATTGCGAGCTATCCTACCTTCACTGCAGCTCTAGCCTCGGCGATTACATCAATCATTGATGGTGGTTCTCTTTGAGAAGTATTAGCTATAGATTACTATTCTTTCCTTTCTTATTGAACCAATATTAAACCTCTGAACCATAGAATTATTTCATCATAAGTTGAAAAAAATGAGATAATTATAGTAAATTTTTTCTGTGGATACTCACCTTATGTGTTTCATTCATAGAGATCATGCATAGTTTTTTTCCTCACAGAAAGCATAATTTAAAAAAAAAATTTCGAAGAAGGGATTTGCGCCATAATTGAATGCGTTCGTTTTATATAGAGGCTTCTATAAAGAAGCCGTTTTGGATGTTATGTCTGAGTATTTTGATATCTTATAAAATGAAATGCAATTAACAAAAACAGCCCGTCTAGCTCAGTTGGTAGAGCGCAAGGCTCTTAACCTTGTGGTCGTGGGTTCGAGCCCCACGCGGTGGGCGCCTATTATTTTTTATAATCACCTGGTTTTCCAAATTCAGCCTATTCCAGGCCCATAAACCCAGCCATATGGTTCGTACCCAGCCTAGCCCAAGTCATACGGACCCAACCACACTCCATCCCTCGCTTTGGGTTGACTGGCAGTTGGAACAAACAAAACAAGGCAAACCTCCATCGCACCGTCGGATGCGTCCAATCAACGGTCTCACAATATCAATTAAAAGCAACACCCAAAAAGTCAACACTCGCTAAAGTAAAACTTTCATCTTCCCATCTCCCACAAACTATCTCGTTTGTCTTTTCTTGTCCTTCCTCCTCGCTTTCTCAGGTACGGAAGATGAACCATGATCTCCTCTTATCAATATTATCGTAAAGTAAAAGAAAAAAAGTAATATAGAAATCGTTCCTGTCTTTCCTTTTTCTGAATTTTTCTTTACGTGGAAACGGGGAGAGAATATAGGAAAACTACTTATCTGGGTTTCAATTTGGCTTTGCTTCCGAAATTCTCAGATGAATCTTGTTATTTAATGCTAGGGTTTCGTGATTACTTGAGAAAAAAAACCCAGTAATTAGGTTGGAGTTGGACTTTCGTTTTGCTTTATTCCTACTTTGCTTATCGAAAGTTGTTAACCACTTGGTAGCTTATATAGATCATCGAATGCACGTGTTATAAATGTTACGAGATTCTTCCGTTGGTTACTCTAAAGCGACGGCTTGTTTCTTTTTTGGTTGCAGTTTAGTTTTTCTTGAGAGTCAATGGGTGCGGGATACTACTTTGCCACGGTGTTTATCGGGCTGTTGTTCGTGTTGCCTGCGGTTCTTGGTGGGAGCGGCGATGGCTTGATCAGGGTCGGGTTGAAGAAGAAGAGGTTGGAGCAAGTCAACCGAGTTGCTGCTTCCATTGATTCGAAGGACGGGGAGGCTTTTAGGTTCCCTGCTAACAAGTATCGTTTTGATAATCTTGGTGAATCTGGTTATGTTTCGCTGAAAAATTACTTGGACGCTCAATACTACGGAGAGATTAGCATCGGTACCCCGTCTCAGACTTTTACAGTCATATTCGACACTGGAAGTTCAAATCTTTGGGTGCCCTCCGCCAAGTGCTACTTCTCGGTTGGTATACCTGGTCCTTCGTTTCATTTTTTTCAAATGATCATCTTTCTATTATGTTGGTATCTTCTAAATGAGCTGGCAATGGATTTGGCTTTTTGCAGCTGGCTTGCTATTTTCATTCCAAGTATAAGGCTTCTGAATCAAGCACCTACAAGAAGAATGGTATGATACTTATCCTGCTTCAGGGAATTATCATTTGCTATTGTAGAGACTAGTTCGTTTCTATATATCATGCATTTGGTATGTGGTCTCTTTCCCGTTTTACTCCCTTTGTACCATCGTTTAATGTTCGACAATATGTGCTGCTTTCTGGTCCTGTTCCACTGTAGTTCGATTTCAGAAGAGAATTTTGTAGAGTTTTTAGTAGTAAATGGCAAACAAGGTGGTCTTCTGGCTATCTGCATTCCTTTATGCTGTAGTTTAAATAGGCTTATTTTTGTACTGATGCAGGCACTTCAGCTGCAATCCAGTACGGAACTGGTTCAATCGCAGGATACTTTAGCCATGACAGTGTAAAAGTTGGAGATCTTGTTGTCACAAATCAGGTAGCCCCTGACACCAGTTTGTTACCCTGTGCCTTTATGTGATGCTCTGCTTGGTATTTATGGTTTTCCATTACGCGGTTGATTTTATATTAGCACTTCATTGAGGCAACTAAAGAGCCTGGCATCACATTCTTAGCTGCCAAGTTTGATGGTATTCTTGGACTCGGATTTCAAGAGATCTCAGTGGGCAAAGCTATTCCAGTTTGGTGAGTGCTTGAAAACCCAAAATTGATGTTAGTACCCATTTGGAGTATGTTGGAAAAAGAAGGGAAGATGGGTTCAGATGTCCTATTTCCTATTACCAGAAATTATTTTTTCTTCCTTTCTTCTGGCTGTACACACTTTATTTTATTGGAACTTCTGTTGCTTCTCTCAAATGATTATTTCATAACCATTGCAGGTACAATATGGTCAACCAAGGTCTTGTTGCAGATCAAGTCTTTTCATTTTGGTTGAACCGTGACGTTAAAGGAGAAGAAGGGGGTGAACTTGTTTTTGGCGGAGTTGATCCCAATCACTACAAGGGAGAGCACACTTATGTTCCTGTGACCGAGAAAGGCTATTGGCAGGTTAGTTCTCATTCATTGTTTTTTTCTAAAACTAAAGCGAAATTTTACTCTTTTTTCGTGATTAACTGTTGTTTCTTCTGAATCACAGTTTGAGCTGGGTGATGTCTTAGTTGACAATGAAACAACCGGTATGTCATCTTTCATATGTATTTTTATTTCGAGACACCGTTCTCCATTTACATGTTCCTACGATACTCATGGTTGTTGTTGATTGGTGAACTTGCCGATTTTCAGGATATTGTGCTGGTGGCTGCAAGGCAATTGCAGACTCTGGAACCTCTCTACTGGCTGGACCAACGGTATATTTTGATTTTCTCAAAATGATATTTCATTTATATCCACATCAGCTTTTTTGTAACTTTTGGGTTTTTTGATTTCAACGATTAGATACATCTTCGACGTAACTCCTTCCTAGGAATATTTTGACATATAAAACTGTCTACCAATAGCTATATAGTTCTTGCAAGTGCTGTTTTTATCACCAATTGACTTATAGCATGCGTCATCCTTGCAGTATTTAATGTATTTTCTTACTGACTTAACTGTTACGCATGTGCATTTGAGTGATTATGATCAGCTTGCTACTCACTTTTCTGTCCATATCTATATTGTTATTGAAAGTTCTTAATCTGCCCCTACTTTGGTCTCTGACATGTAATCAGTATGGCATATAATCTTCTGTTGGCTTGTACGTGTATTTTTTTTTTATCAGGATTTTGGCAGTACACGTTAGAATTTAGGTACATCATTTGTTATTGCACTTTAGTGTCCAATATGTATCTACCTTCTTTTCCATTTTTCTCACTTTTTATCACTTTCATTCAGACATTTGTTCTTGATGTTACCTCATTATTTTCTGTTTGCAGACTGTGATTACTCAAATCAATCATGCAATTGGAGCCTCCGGCATTGTTAGCCAAGAATGCAAGACAGTGGTTTCACAGTATGGAAAAACAATATTTGAAATGCTAATGGCGCAGGTAAGTATAGTTGATAATTATCCAGCAGGATATAATTGCTTCTTGCTTTCGGGTAATATGTAGGCTGATTTAGACCTTAGCTTCCTTCCATCTTGTCACGTAATATAGACTGTTTTGTTTTGATGAACTTGGTACTTGTCAATCCTTATAACTCTATTTTTTTTTTGGGGGGGTTAGGCAAAACCCCAAAAGATCTGCTCACAAATTGGGTTCTGTACTTTCAACGGAAAGCAAGATGTAAGGTGGGTAGAATGAAGGTCCAGGCCAGTTTCGTAGTTGATTCGCAGTACGATAGTCTAATGACATTCATATGGAAAATGCAGTATGAACATTGAGACAGTTGTGGAAGAAAGCAAAGACAAGTCATCCGCTGGGGTGCATGATGCTACTTGCACTGCTTGCGAGATGATGGTTGTATGGATGCAAAATCGGCTCAAGCTAAATGAGACAGAAGATCAAGTTTTGGATTATGTTAATCAGGTAAACTTGTGGTTTCCGGAGTTTGCTAGAACATTTTCCCGTATGTTGCATGCTTATGAGTTGCAAATTTTGTGGCAGCTGTGTGATCGACTACCCAGCCCAAATGGAGAGGCTGCGGTTGATTGCAGTACCCTTTCCTCTATGCCCAGCATCTCATTTGCCATCGGTGGCAAAGTGTTCAACCTTTCTCCTGAACAGGTCTCTTTTACGGCATTACCAGATCATCCAAAATCTAGCTTTTTCTTTGAGTTCTCATGTTGCTGGATGATTCCGTTTAGTGTATTCTGAATTGTACTCTATTAACTACATTGCCAATTCAATAGTTTGCTACACCTTCGTATTCTATGATGTTTCTAGCAGACTTTTGGCATACTGCCATTTTTCCATCTTGCAGAATCATATTGGCGTTCTTTATTTGTATCTTAACTTGCATTAGAGCTTACTGAATGATTTTTCCATGTGACAGTACGTTCTTCAAGTGGGAGAGGGAGCTGCTACACAATGTATTAGCGGATTTATTGCTCTGGATGTCGCTCCCCCTCACGGACCTCTCTGGTAATGCCATTTTAGCTGCTACTCATAGTTTCTTTCGTTGTAACGTGTGATGCCATTTTCTTTATAGTTTGGCTATACGCTTAACTTGGTCACATGAATGCGCTGAAACCGACGTTTACATAGTTTTTGCCCTACAGAATCATTTGGGTCCAAATTTTGAGCTTTTAATTGTCGATGCATGGAAGACCTATTCTCACATAGTTTCTGCTCTACAGGATTCTGGGAGATATATTCATGGGCAAGTATCACACGGTGTTCGACTACGGCAATACGAGGGTTGGATTTGCGGAAGCAGCCTAAGCTCCACGTCTCCGCAAAACAAATCCAATCTGGTGCATTCCCATGTAACATATTCCGAACATATCTGTACTAAGCCTCACTCTTGACACGCGTGGACCACGTGAACTGTTATGCAATATTATTTGCTTGTAAATGTCCCAAGTGAAAAACAGCCACAAACTGTGTTTGTTAGTGTATTTGTTTGGTATGGTTCACAAGACGTGTTCTTGAGACAGAACATTCCATTTGGGAAACCTGAAACGACATCCAACGAAAGATGATGTCCTTCTGCCTACTTGTCTGCCTTATCAAGCTGGTTAACTACCGTCTACCCCCTTCAGCGTTGTCATCGGCAGTCTCTCTCTTTGTGATTTTGGGTGGATGTTAGTTAGGTCAATGGATAAATCAGGAGAGGGATAATCGAAGTCCAACTCGGTAACTCGTCTCGTAGTTTAGTGTTGGCAAGAAAGAAAATTTTAAAATGTAATTAAACTTGGAGCTGACATGGAAAGCTCAAGAAAGGTAATATGGGAGGCAAAACTTGGTGGCTGATTAATCAGTGTTGCTTTGTTCATTTTGCAAGGAAAATCGTTTGGAGGAAATCAAAATGATTAGGTTGCCTATTTCAATTGACATAATTGGATTCTAGGAGGAGTGATTGGTACCACTTAACGGTCTAAACGTCGGCACTAGAAGCACACACGTGTATCAGGCAAAACGCAAGGACATTTGACCTTAAGACACCTAATGTTTGTTCCAACCAATGTGATACTCAATTCGTTCGATACACAATTGTGCAAATATAAATAAGTCGACGTATAAATATTCGTATACTGATACGAAAGAAAAGTGAAAGCTAACATTCATTTTTCCAAAACTTGGAAGGGACTAACGAGCATAATGGGCTTAATTTCCTGCAGGAAGACACCGAATCTCATCTGGACCACACTAATGATCTACGTTATGTTTATTCATATGCATTAATTAGAGGTATATGCTTTATCATTCGGAAATTAAATTTCTGCCAGCCCTTTTTTGCATGGGACCTTCAATCTATTTGTAGATCACTTCATTGTAAGGTCGTGAATTTATATTGGTGATGGTGGGTGAGTTTATGGTGTGTTTATATGATGAGTGCATTATTCACCAAAAAATATAGAGTGCATCATTTAATTCAATTTTTTTAAAGGTATATTTTTACGCATCATTATTTTGTCATCTTTAGACTATATATTTTTTTACATTATTTAATTCAATTGTCAATAAAAGAGAGATAATTTTATCATCATTGTCATTATTATCATCATCATTATTGGAAGCAAGTCTCAAAAGTTTGTTAGAATAAAATAAAAGAACAAAAGGTCATTTCCATAACCAATTTGAACGTCTTTTCTAGCACCTAATTAGTCTGTGTAACTACAATTCTGCTGAGGAAATTGACTTGCAAAACAAGATTCTCTTTTTTCTTCTAAAATATAGCCAGTTAGCTGTCCGGTAGATATGTTGTGACCAAATTGGAACGTTGAACATGATAGGTTACTTTGGAAAAGATAGATGATTGAAACCAGATAGTAATTAATTAGATGTTTAAAAATTGTTTTAAATTAAGTAGAGTTTTTTTAGCTAAATTAATGAAAATTCATCTTTGTTAAAAAGGGAAGCCATCGCCGCTTCAATTGAGGAAAATAGATGCCATAAGGCATGACGCAAACGAAGAGGGGGCGCCTAACGAACACCTACCTAACTTTCTATTCCTCACTTCACTTGTAATAGAAGCGTGTAGACTTTGCCACATCACACCCACATAAAAATCATAATACCTATTTTTGCACACAATACGTGTTCCCAGTTCCCACACATTCGCAACACCAACGTATATTCTTACGTCATTCATTTATTTGGTCCTTTAACTTATAAACACTTCAATTAATTGGTAATTATGTCGTTTTGACTTAATGAAGTTTCAAGTTTGAGTTCTTGAAACCGAGAAGTCTTAAAGATTAATTAAAATTTGATTTTTTTTGGTCACATCTCAAAAATCTCAATCGACTTGAATCTATAATAGTCAACTCAATTGATAAAACCATAAAATATATGACTCTAACTATTCTCACAACAATCTACAATTTGATCATATATTTTGAATTCACCAAGTGAAAGTGACAATACTAATAAATGGTATGAACCATAGTTTTAAAATCCGGATTTTAGTACGATCTAGATTTTGTCTATTTTCTGGATTGGCCGGTCGGATCGGTCAGACTATCAGTCCAACTTGAGCCTTTTTAATTAAATATTTAAATATATATACATTATTATATAGGTAATAAAATAAAAAATTGGTAAATTCCATGTTCATTTTCTTTGGTCTCTGACCCACAATCCACCCAACAAAAAACAAACTTTTGTATTTTCTTTCTTCCACGGTAAAAGCAGAAAAATACAACCCAAAATATTTTTTTTATCTTCCTTTTGATTTGATTTTTTATAAATTCTGGTCGAACCGGTTCTTTCCAGTCAATACGAAGTTAAAAATTGACCAGTCCGATCGAAAAATGAGTAGTTCAACCGGACTCCTTGTTTATCCCTAAAATGACCCGCTGAAGTGAATGATTCATGGTCTGACCGGTCGGATCCCCGTCGGACCGTATTTTTTAAAACTATGGTATGGACAATTTTGTCAAAATTTAATATTATGCTAAACTTGAACTTGAATTAATTTAATCAATAAATATTGGGGAAACAATTAAGTTGATCGAAAAAATTATTGATCCTGTACGTAATATTTTACTATTTATTACCTTCCTTTTTCATGCCAGATGGCTTTCCTAGAGTCCATTTGGAGCTACATAATATGAAGAGACCCACGACAAAAATATCTCAAGCGCCAAAAAACTCACGTGAGAGTTGCTTGCAAGAGAATTCCTCCTCATGATTTGCTATCTTGTAAGCCACGCATAAAATCATGTTAATTTTTTTATGATCTCTCTCTAATTGGAGGCAGGCGTTACATTTCTCCAACTAACTGTGATTACTTTTAGGAGACTGGGTAATTGGGTAAAATGATACATTGTTATTGAAAAATCTACTCGGTTGATTAATTCATTTTTCAATTGAATAAATGTATATAAATGGTGTATCGGGTAAGTGGATAAGAACTTATAGTCTGAAGAACTTTGCAATCATTTTTTTATCATATAGTTCCAATTTAATTAGTGTAAAGGCTTGTTACCTGCCCACAGTTGGTGCATCTGCTTACCTTTATGGAATTAGTTGCTACTTTCATTGGTGGTCTTTATTTGGATGAAAGTTATGTGTCTCAATTAGGCTAATCAGTTATCTTACAACTCCGTAATTAATTAATTCTATTCTCGTTTGATAATGTATCTGGACAGTAACTTATTCTCAATGGAGACTTTTATTTGAAAGGAGATAAATTCTTTTATAATGCAAGTGTAATAGCCTATATAGTACAACAAAAAAGTAAAAAATAAACAGAACTAAAAAAGATATAAGGCTTTGATGATTTGATAGATGTATTTGATTTAAATTACAAGATGTAAATAAAAATTGAATTAAAAAAATGGTCTATAATTAATTGATGGACCGCTTTATATAGTTTTCACAAATCAATGAATCGTATGAAGTTATGTTTATACTTGTGTGCTATGATATATATTTTTTCATAATATCTGTAGCCAAATATTTTCTAAATCAATAAATTGGATATTTAATATAATAATACGTGCTAAAAATTATTAATTAAGTTAAAATAACGTATTCGTTGGTAAAATTATAATTATGAAAAGTGGGAATAATTGGAATGGGAGTAAATGGCAACAATTCCTAGGGGAACGGAACATGCATGTTATGCCGTTTGCTATACTCATGGGATCTCAAGACATGAAATGTTCAATCAATAAAACGAAACATACCTAGCAAATATCTAACACATGTGGCTTCCACATCTATTAACATGGTGTTACACGTCAATTTAGATACGATATTACACCGCCACTTAGCTCGTACTACGTTTAACATATGTTACATGTGTTTATAATCGAGAATGTATATCATGCTGAAATTTGGTAAAATAATTATTTCCAATTTTTTTTTAGTTTTACAAAACTTAAATTCGAAATAGTTAGACCAATTGGTGTAAGAATGATAGTAATTTCGACCCAAAATAAAAATAATAATTAGCTGTCTCCACTTTAGCTTGATTTAATCATATTCGTTATTAAAGAATCAGGCAGTTTGTATACTATCTTGTTAACAAGTCACCTTTTTAGCTCATTTGCTCCCTCAGAAACGAAGACGATACGTGATTTTTCATACAACAACTGGTTATTCAGGTTTATCCAATAATTATTGTGATTTCTTTGCTTGAGGGACATAAATGCCTTTTTCTTTGGACAATTGTTTATGTGACTTGGAAATTACCGCATGGATACCGTTCTCTGTTTCTAAGGTAATGGCATGATTAAGTAATACTTATCATATTTTTTTCAAAATAAAATTATGATATTTATAGTAGAGTACAGCCAATATGAATACTTCTTTTATTACTTTTTCATTCATAAGATTTAGATCTTGATCTCTCAAAGAAATCTATTTTTTAGTATTTGTACAAATTCTAATCAATTCTAATGGATAGATAGTAATCCTTACCATATACTAGAGAGATGAGACGGATTTGTTTTGCATTCTCTAATGATGCCCCTTTTTGCTGAGATTCTCTTGTGTTGTTTGTACCTGATCCAATTCATAAATATCTTCTTATCCATATTCCATTGATTTTACTTCTCCCAAGTAAAAAGACTACAGTCAATGTCTTTTCAATTGCCAGCCTGAAACCTCCCATGTCTTTTTCTCTTTGATGGATCGAAAACGCTCTAGCAATTCCAAGGAAATACAATTTAAGGTAGAATTTCGTTAGACTGTACGGAAATTCGACCACGTAGAAGGAAGGTATAATGCCAATGAGACATCAACAGGATCCTTGTACGTACACGGTTTGACCATCACTTAACGTGCCCGAAAGTACACAAATTCCAGAATAGAATTTGTGTCGCAAAATATCATCAATAAGTTGTTTTAAACTTTAATCAAATATTTTGAGTCTCATTTCTAATATAACGGTGTTAAAATTACGTATGCAGATCAGTGTCACTTGGTCATTAATAAATAAAAGTTTCTTAAGAAGTTCTTTTCCAAATGGAAAAGACAATATTGAAAAAAAAGGATATGATAATCGTTATTTCTGACTACCAAAAGTTCACCAAAAAAAAGGAAAGAAATGTATCATAATTTGAAATACTCAATTATATATTTATTGACTCTCATGTTAACAGAAGAAAAACTGATACGTGAAAAATATTGTTCTCGTCGCAATACACCGACCTTGTACCTTTCCTCAACAGGAAGACTTCAATTTTGAACACAGATTTCACATTAAAGCATATACCAAAAGGGATTCCAAAATTCAACCCATTTAGGTGGTTCAACCCACCCCATTCCTCATTTAACCAAATTCAAATATATATATTTTCTTTTCTATTTGTCAAAAGTCCACTCCCTTACAAAACAAAGCATCCAATTCCAAGTGGTGTACATCTCATCTACCCTATCCAACCTCTCCCACATTTTGTACCAACCCATAATTACTCATAACCCCGGAGATTAGCTTAACGTAAACTAATTAAACAAACAACAAAATTAAAATAATGTCTCCTCCATGTGTCCACATCCCAATTAAGCCAAGTCATTTGCTAATCCAAACTCCTAAATCTGTCAATCTCCACAAAATATTGGACACGTTGTGCATTCCCGTCAAAGGAATTGTCAAAAACTTTTTCCAGAGGGAGAGAGAGAAAGCCAAACCTCAACTTACTAACCAATAGAACAAACTTCATAAATATCCCCCAAACTTATATTATACTTTAAAATTATTTTACCCACCCTTATTGTAAGAACCGCATAGGAGTTATTTGATAAGTGCTTGGATTTAATAA
>SOPF01024353.1:37170-57880 GCA_012979155.1 Hypericum perforatum | reverse complement strand
TGTTTCGTAATAAAGACAATTGTCACGCTTATTTACGGGGCGTGACACTTATATAAACCAAGCAAGCCACTTCTTCACAGTTCAGAATAAAGCCAACAAAAAAAATTTCTCCCTCGTGTTTCTTTTCTTTGTACCTTGCATACTCTGACCAAAATGGAGTGGACAAGGGGCCGGACCATTGGCCGCGGCTCCACCGCGGCCGTCTCCCTCGCCGTCTCTGTCCGAACTGGTGACGTATTCGCCGCGAAGTCCGCCGAGCTTTCGCAGTCGGAGTACCTACAGAGGGAACATGAGGTGCTATCTTCCATGTCCTGCCCTTACATAATTGGGTACAAGGGGTGTGACATAACTATAGAGCACAACATGTCCATGTACAATATTTTCCTAGACTATATGCCCGGCGGCACGCTCGCCGATGCAATCCGGTCAAGCGGGGGCTGCCTCGGTGACCGAGCGATCGGGAATTACACGTGGCAGATTCTCCAAGGCCTGGATTACCTGCATTCCAACGGATTGGTGCATTGTGACATAAAAGGTACCAACATTTTAATAGGCCCAAGTGGCGCCAAAATTGCGGATTTCGGGTGCGCCAAGCGGGTTGACCCGGATCAACAATCAGCAACACCAGGCCTTGCCGGAACCCCGATGTTTATGGCCCCGGAGGTGGCGCGCGGGGAGGATCAAGGGTTCCCTAGCGACATATGGTCTCTTGGGTGTACGATCATCGAGATGGCAACCGGTGGCTCGCCGTGGAAGGATCTCACAGACCCGGTATCCGCCTTGTACCGGGTCGGGTATTTGGGTCAATCACCGGACATCCCCTGTTCTCTGTCGGAACAAGCGAGGGATTTCTTGGACAAGTGTATAAAGAGAGACCCAAAAGAGAGGTGGACGGCTAGACAGCTCCTAAGCCATCCATTTCTGATGGAATCCCAACCAAAGCAGCTTCAGGAAGATCCCATCAAGATTAGCACTAATTGGTCTCCTACAAGTACGCTTGACCAAGAATTCTGGAATTCTATGGACGAGCCAGAGAGCTCCGCCTCCATCAGCTTGACCAATACGGGTCCACGGGTTAGCCCGGCCGGCGAGAGGCTGGGGAAGCTGACGGTGGTCGGAGTGGAGCCCAGCTGGCAGGAAGATGACGACGATAATTGGGTCACTATCAGAGGGATCGACAGAATTATGGAGGTCAGGGAAGTGGTAGAACTAGAGGAAATGGTTGTAGGTGGTAGTGAGGAGTTGTTGGATTGCAATGTTAATAAAGTTGGAGACGTTAGTGGGGATTTTTATTTTTTGGGTGGCTGTGAATATGGGAGAGATAGTTTTGTAGTTAGTGGTAATTGTTCCATTACTGAGAGTAAGAGAGATATCTTGTTAATTCCTCCTAGATCAATGCTATTTTTACAAGCTTAAAAGACTAAAAGTTGTTTATGTTTTGTTAATTTAAGTTTGAACCACATCAAATTTCAAAAAACGTCACATTATTCTTTATCGAATTTCAACGCATATACATTTTGGAATCGACCTTGGTCAACTCTGGGGACGGGGCAAAAGATTGCCATTAGGCAAAGGTCAAACCTGATCAATTGTATTACATTATGAAGTCCCAATGGCCTCAACCTAATCCCGCACTTCTTCCCCAATCTTGGTCAAGTTCTGTTGGTGAAATTATTATTTCCTAGTTGCCATTACAAATGGTTCCTTGTTGTACACATAATCCACACATCACCTGCTCTCTCTCCTTTTTATTTATTTTGGGTTAGGAGGAAAAATGTTATGTTAGGTCCAACTTCCAAGTAATAAGAGGTGCCAATTTGGCCACCTCCATGAAATGTACTAAAAGCTCAAGCTTTGGACTTTGGCACAAAAGTTTTTGGTTTTACAAACTTAGTATTCAAAGAACCGACGAATCTAAATTTTGAGTTCGGATACTTCGACACATAAGTTAGGTGAACACGAGTGGGATTTTCCCAACTGGGTCTGGGTCCATGAGATGCTACTTCGGCTTATGTGGCCACTTTTCGGTCCGTGTTCTGGCTTATATTGCTCTTTTTTGGTAGGTAAGGTGATGTCATAAATGTGTATGAGCTGTGGCCTACTTGGTTTCTACAAACTTCACGGCTACTTAGTTCTTTAAGCTGTTTCACATACTATTTGAGAACAACTGGTTTATGAATCTAACGCGTGGAAGATGTTTTATTTTAGAATCATCCGCGTGGACCCACCTGATGATTTTTTATATATGATATTCTAGTATTTTAAAACAATTAATTTAGAGTAAGTAAATAAGAATGACACCGACAAAGTCTGAAGAGCTTCAAAGGTTTGTTTTATTTTGATCTTGGAAGTTAAATTTCGATCGTAGAAAGTTAAACGAAAAATACCGAAAGTAAATAACAATTAAACATTTCACCTGTCAGTAGATAATTAAATAAGACACAAAAATGTTTTTATCTGTTTATCTATATATAGACATAGTTACTTTAATGAATGATACCCCTTTAGGATAATTGGCTAGCCATAAAACGAGACCCAAACGTTACATATTTTAACAAGAATTTTAGTGTTAAATATTTGTCACGAAAATTTTATAATTTCTTAAAGATTTAACTTGATTGAAATTGGAATTAATCGGAAAGATCCAAAATGAAATAGGCACGTGAACCACGATGAGTATAATTCACTAGGAGGTATGAAGGGTGGTGGGTGTGTTGAAAGTTGGGTACCGAGTTAGACGACGCTATTTAATTTCAGGCCACGAGAATAATGAGCGGAGATTAAGAAATTCCGTGGGAACAAGGGCGAAAATTATTGTAGAGCTAATGAATAATTGGCGTCTTGGAATCAAGATATTAATTAAATGAGTAAGGTAGAATGGTAACAAGTGGGGTCAAAGTCGACTTAATTTGATACGGCGGGCCAAAAGCTTTGCCCCCATCGAATCTCCAACGTGATTTTACTTTTTCTTTGTGGCTGTTTGAGAATTAGGAGGGAACATTTTAGGATGACATGGTCATATCGAGCAGGAAGGATCTATATTTGGTGGTCATCGGCCCTATTTCCGACGGTCGATGGCCGTTGGGTCAGACCAATCTCTGTGGTTCGAAAAAAAATCATCTTACATTGATCAAACTGAGACAAATGAACGATACATCATCATACATGAGATTATAGAATAGGTTGTTCGTTTGTATTGGCTATCACAACCTCAACTCCACGGTAAAAAAATCACTTTTCTATACAAAAAAAAAAGAAGAGATGTTGGAGACTTCATTTTCTAGATAGGTATTTGAGAAACTATTACATAATTGTTGATCCAAAAGATAAAGACAAATTTTACATGATATTTTTGTGATATTTTGTTTGTGATGCACAAGATATTTACAGCTACAAATGTATATAATGTAAACTTACGAAACATTTACTGATACAATTTTAAGATTTTGTGCTATATTATCATGAGCTATATAATTTTTGGTACAGACTTGTAGTCGGATGGTTGTACAAGTGCCATCTTTGGGCTGAAATTGGGCCCAAGATATTGTGATCTAGCCAAGAAATATAAAGTCATATTCTATTTTGGGCTACAATTGTGCTTTAGGCCCAATTTCAATGGAAATGAATTTGTTTTAAGAAAAATATTACATTTAGATAGAATGACAAGATTCATTGATCTTATTGAAGTTAAGTAACGCATATGTCCATAGGCCAAATCCCCATTGACAATGGAAAAGAAAAATACTAATTTTTCTTTGGCCAAGATATCGACAAAGAGATTTCTAATTTCCAAAAAAGAACGAGGAATTATAATTTCTGAAGGAAAATAATAAAACAAGGAATAAATAAAATCGCTAAAAAGAAAGAGGCGCCAAATTTAACGGTAAGATTTAAAAGTCGGTTATAATTTCTGCTCCACTCGTTTCCTCTTCCCACCAAAACAAAAATATCCACTCCTCTTCTGTCCCCTCCTCAATTCCTCGTAATTTCCCCAAAAACCCAACTCCATTATCACACCCCAAAAAAAAGGTTGGAAAAAGAAGGGGAAAAAAATGCTCCTCCAGAGCCTAAGCTTTCCCAGTTGTCACTGTTCCCGCCAATTCCCAGTCCCTCCTCGCCTAGCTTCTCCAAAATGTAAGTGATACTGTTTACTAGCGTGTTATTTGGGAATTCAGACTTGTTTCCGTACTTGACGTGTATTTGCGGTTTGGGTACATGGTCGTGCGCAGTTTCAGCATCGCGAGTGAGCTCCGTGTGCCAGCGCATTCGCAGATTGACCCTTTTCGCGTCTCCTTCTGAAGGTCTCAACCCAGAGAAGAAGAGGTGCATTCCGATGGGGTCATATTCAAGCTGTTTGTTTGGTTTCCTTGTTGGGAACTTTCGTTGAACTGGCTGTCCATTTTGGTTCTTTAGTATTCTTTGAGGTTTTTTCGTATTGTTGCTTTGTGATCCTTCAACTATGCGGTAAAAAGAAATTTCGGCTCAAACAGGTGACAATCACATTGATGCCCTTGTTAGCCTTGAACTTGCTTTCGTCTTGTGGGTGCTGATAGAACATAGTTCATGCTACTTCCGTTTGTTTATGATTGTTAGATCAACCAATTTTTATTTTTTTTGTAGAGAAGTCATTGATCACATATGTTTGCTCAAGGCAAAGAAAGAACTCTCTGATGATGATGAGAAGAATATGCTGGATTACTTGTATACAACCCAGTACCAAATGCCAGGAATTCTTACAGTGTCTGTGGGTGAGTGACTTTGTCTCAAACTTCCTTCTTGCACTTTTCGAAATGAAATTTCCAAGGAATGATTTAGCTTGCCACAGTCAAATGCTAACCAGGGAACTGATAATATTTAGAACAATCTTGTCTAGTCAACTAGAAGTTGAAAAAGGTTTCTTTGGGAATTGAAAATGTTACTACAAGGAAAGCCACACTTTGGACTATGTAAACAGACGATGATTTATAGTGTTTTCTTGTGTAGGGCGCATCTCCAACAACACTGAAGGCAGCTACACACATGGTGTATTCATGCGCTTCCAGAAAAAGGAAGATGTCAGCAAGTTTTACGAGAATCCGTTTTACTTGGAAGTTCTCCAGAAACATGTATCACCTTACTGCCATGTATGCCCTGACAAGTAATCACCGAATTTCTCTGATCTTATATTATAATGTCCTTCTTCTTTTGGTATTTCAGCCTCTTCTATGTTTTGATTACTTGACCGATGCAGGAATCGATGAATGTGGATTATGAAACAGAAGTGGAAGATGATATTCTTTCCATATTTCGTAAAGGAGAGGTGTGAAGTTGATGCTGACCCATTAACTCTGTTTTCGTCAAATCACGTTCTCATTCTGGTGCTTGATTTTCTATTTTCCTTTCAGGAATTCAACTACGGAGTGGAGTTTGTGCATCTTTTCGAGTTTGAAGAGACTTCGTTGAGTGGGGCTGCGGAAGATGCATTAGCATCACTGGAAAATCTGGCACAAGAATTCCCATCCTTAATAGTCCAATTTACCAGAGGTATGCTTTATTCAGAAGCTTGTAATATGGTGTTCTAGCTGATGGAGAGAATGCCACCGGTAAGCGTGTTGGATTTGTTTATTTGTGTGGTAGATTTACTTACTCACTACCTTAAGGTTTTGCGTAAGATTTAGAAATTTCTATATGGCATCAAAATTATTGCTCTAACGACATTCATTGCCCATGGTGTTCATGAACCCTCTAAAAAACATTGGTAATTTCTATATGGTATCAGAATTAATTGCTCTAACAACACAAAGCCTGTGCAAACTTCACCCGTGTTAGAGAAGATCCGACATTAGAAATGGCAAGTATGTTAATCATGTTTACAAGTGTGAAAATACAAATATTCACTACCTTAAGGTTTTGGGTAGGATATAGAAATTCCTATACTAGCTACGACCAATATCCTCTCAATCATCAGAGTAGCTAATTTAAGACCAACTTGGACTGTCTACCACTTCTTTGCAAATGTTTTTTTTCTGTGCTATTATAATATACTTCTTCATCATATCTTCTTCATTACATGTTTACCAGGTTCCAACTTTAACCTTAGCAGCAAGGAATATACTCATGGAGTGGTGATAAGATTCCGATCATGTGAGTCATCTTTATATATGTAGACCAAGTGTATCTTCTTCAATTTCTTAACTGTTTTTTTTCTGGTGTCACTTGCAGTGGAGGCCTTTAATATGTTTGTGGGCAGCACAGACTATAGAGATGTAAGGATCCATTCATTAGTATTGACTTCTGTTTCTCTTTCAGTTTCCGTCCGCTGTGCAACACAAGAGGCACCAGTTTGACCAAATGGTTTTATATAATATATTCTAGCACATTTAATTTAAACATGATAGAAATATGTGAGGATCAAAGGTTTGACAATCGATTAGATACTCATGAAGGTATTTGGAAAAAGCAGGTTTGGGGTTCGAAATTCAGCTCGATCACCAAGAAGTCACTTCCCATTTATTACACTGTTGATCCAGTGGGAAACCAGCTCATGTAAAGCTGAAGCGGAGATGCACATGACTCAACTTCCTGAAGCTACTAGAGTTGTTTTAATGTCCCAACTCCTAATAGGCAGGTTAGTTTTTGCTGTCTTTTCTATCCTGGATTTTCGATTAACAGATGCTTTTTCTTCATCCCATAGTTAAAACTTGTATCAATTTTCTTGAAACCTAGGGATATGTTTTCTATATATTTTGCAAATTTATATGCACGTGCTCATGGTCTATGACCACAACACAAGCACTAGGTTGCAGATGCGCACAAACAATCTTCAACGATGTCACCTTCTATTACAAGTTGCTCTTTCAGATTTCGGTGTCTAATGCCAGGATGAGATTTTAACTTGAATTGTATGGCTCCGAAAACCCTGAAACGATTCGCGTATACATTACTTCCATTGTATGTAAAGCACAATACTTTTTCTACAATGATTTCCAGATGTTTTTTTTTCTTCAGTTTTTTGGCAAATTTTCAGATTTAACTCAGAAATGGTAACACTCAATCGTTTCAAATGATATGACAGTTGAGACGCCAAAGATAGCAATTGTGGCGAATTATTCTCATGTTTCTGAGAAATTTTGTGGTGATACTTACTTACCATGTTTCTGGGTTTGATAATATGCTACTCTCGTCCCTAATTTTCCAAAACATATATCTTTGTCCCGCGTGTTTAGTTTTGTTATATTCATGTATTCAAAATATGCTATTTTCTCCACCAAACTCCCATCTGGAAAAAATACAAATTCTCCTTCTGCTTAAGAAACAAAAAATTTCATATTTCCTTCCCACCTCAACTTCATCCTCTTCCTCTCAACTTCAACCAAAACCTTCTTAATTATTTCTAAAATCAATTCTTGGTGAGAATCAAAAGTAACTAGTCTTAAAATATACTTTCTGCTGGGAGACAACTGTTGTTCATGGCATGAAGACAAAGTCAAATCTAAAGATAATTCAGCCTAATAATTTTTTTCCAGATCTATGATCCTCTGGCATAGAACTTATTTATGTGTGACTTCTTAATTCGGACTCGAAAGCAACTTAGCATAGATCAACTCTGGTGATCAGCCCGGAATTTGAGGGGACTTGTAAGAGATAAATTTCACACTGGTAACGTTTTGAAATAGTTTTTTTTTTTGTATAAAATATTATTCAATTTTTATTTTCTCTCTTTTTCTTGTTAGAATTTCAAAATATGCATGGTTCCTACCAAAAGAAAAGAAGAAACAGATGTGATGATGCAGAAGTTTAGTTTGAATTAGTAAACCTTGAAAGTCTTATTGAAAAATCCACGAGTCTGGCCTTCCATGTAAAAAAGAACTCCCTAAACAGCTTAAAGGCCTGCCTGATTATAGGCCCAATAGCCACAATAACCGATTAATTTCCAATTCCTCTTCCCTGGAGCCCCCCTTCCCTCTACCATATGACTATGAACACAATGAATTCCCAGCCAAACATTATGGCGTCTTTCTCGTACTCGCCACATTCTCACCTAATGATATTACAGCACTCTTCGTTTAATTCGATGGTATACCAATATGATAGTAGACATGGAGCGAAAATAACTGATGCTAAGAACATTTAAGGCAAGAACGAAAGGAACATACCAAACTTGTTTTTGTAACCCGACAGAGAGCAAAAAACTAATTAAGTTGCCATATTAGATGGATGCATCAGTTCCTATGTACTAAGCATCCTGCAATAGGGGCCACGACAAACCAGGAATGCTGCTATTGCCACAGCGATAAGCGGTACGCTAATACAACGGGTTTACGCGGGAAGGAATTTACTCACCATGTGATGACGACGATGACGACTTGGTATCATGTATTCTTCTTGTCTCAGTGACCGCCGGATCCCAACTGATTCCGAAGACTCTGATTGTCAGCCAGAAGGCGGTCATACTCCAGAAGGAACCCCTCAGATTGCTTCTTCAGTGCCTCTGCTTCGCCTGCTGCGGCTTTTGCTTCAGCAGCTTTGGCCTCACATTTGGATTCCACCTTCTTGATTTGGCTTTTGAAGCCACTGACTTGTTCCCGTAAAGCTTTGACTTCCTCATCGGTGCCATTGTTGTTCTGCTTCTTGGCCGCTTCGGTGGCCTTCCTAAGCAACCGGAGTTCTCGGATGTAATGGTGCAATCTGTCAAGCATCAATGCCAGGAACAGCATGAATCCTGCAAGAAAAACGTTCAACCCACATCATCCACCAAGAACTAGACACAATTGCATAAACATAGCGACGGAGATAAATATGTTTTAGTTAGTTTAAAAAACAAGGGTATTCCTTAATTCTCTGTCGGCTCCGAGTATTCATAGAATCAACGGATTTGTGGTTCCCTATCCACGTGCTCCCCTGATGGGGAGGCAAGGCCATTTCGAAGCGAATCGAGGATCAGCGAGGCCACGGAATGGGTGTAGGCCATTCAATCAAATTAGGGTTTGATCAGACTAAACTAGGGAAACTCAATTAGGAAAATCTAACCCATGAGGGAGGCCTCGAGGAGGTGGGAGGCGAAGAGGACCATGTCGGTGGGGTTGAGGACGCCTTCCTCGGCTCGGTCACGGATGCTGACCATGTTGTAGACGCTGGAGAGGAGGACCACGAAGACGGTGGACCCCACCGTCTTGAGCACCACCGGGCCCCGACCGCGCTTGACCTTGTCCATCCCCAATATAACCACCTTCCTCAGCGGCGTCTTGAACAACAGCAGGAGGATCAACGCCATCTCCCCTCCGATCACCGTGAACAGCAGCTGCAACATCTCCAAACCCTTTCTATTCCCCCAAAACCGATTCTTTTATTTTCGTATTCAGAATATTATTGTTTCGGGATTAATTGTTGTTAGTCCGGAGATTAAGTATCCTATTAAGTGGGTCCCACCTTTGATTTCTCAATGGGCGTTTGTCGTCCACGTGGTGAGGCTGATTGGAGCTAATTTGGTTCCGCTCTTTCGTTGCGACATGGCGACTTTCTGATTGTCCGCGTACACATATTCTAAAAAAAATTATATTTACTTACGAGCGTCCGATTTATTGCCACTTCGTCGGAATACCAAACGATTTAAGATTTTAAAAATAATGTCGACCAAATATGTCACAAGATTTTATGATGTTTAAGGTAAAATATATCTTATTAAAAATACAATGTCGTTGTGCAATGTATACTATCATATTAATTTGATTTTAATGTTATATTCTTGAATTATTTTAACAACTGAACGAACTACAAAAAGTTTTAACTTTTACTCAAAAAACTTGCGCGGATTAATCTTATAAAATCTTCTTCTTATAATCGTTTGAGGAGAAAATTATATCATGTCAGTTTCATCGACAATGTCAAAAAAAATTAGAGGATTATGTTAGCGAATGACACAAAATTTTAAGAATTTTATCTTTGGCAAATAAGACTCGTTTTTTCAATGTCTGAAAAATAAAACAATTAGTGAGAAAAAATAGATACTCAATTGTATTGATTAATCGTGTAATTACATGGAATTTATACAAGAAGAAACCAATAATTACATAATCAATAAACTAATTACAAAATCAATTTGAATAAACAAGAACCAATTCGTAATTGGGTTAATCTTCAACACTCCTCCTCAAGTTGGGGGTATAGATATCGCACATCCCCAACTTGAAAAGATGTGCTTGAAATAAGAGAAACCCAAAGCTTTAGTGAACAAATCGGTTGGTTGATTTTCACTCTCGATGTAGGGCGTCACAATAGTGCCATCTTGAACTCGTTCTCGAACGTAGTGGCAGTCGATTTTGATATACTTCGTACGCTCGTGGAACACAAAGTTTGTTACAATGTGAATCGCCAGTTCATTGTCACAATGGAGGGGAATTGAAACCTGCAAGGGAAAGTTAAGTTCAGCCAGCAAGTTTTGAACCCAGATGATTTTAGTGAGTGTCATTACCATGGCGCGATACTCCGCTTCGGCGCTGGACCTGGAGACCACATTTTGCTTCTCGGATCTCCAGATGACTGGGTTATTCCCTACAAACATACATTATTAACTAGTCCAGAGGAAAAATAAAATTAAAAAATGAAGGTAACGGAATAGACGGACAATAATAACAATATAAATTGTAATCATTAAATTTAGTGATTTAATTTTTTAGAATGAAAGTGTTAACCATAAAGAGGAAAAATAAAGTTGGAAAATAAAGCTATTATGTTATGATTCGACTGCAAGTTAATCATAAAATAGAATTATAACTACTATATATAATTGATAAAAAACTACTATATTGTAATCATTAAACCTAGTGATTGAATTTTTAGAATGAAAGTTTTATCCGAAGAAAATGAAAAATGAAGTTATTATATAAGGTGCGAGCTCGTAAATAATCACAAAAGATAACTATAACTAGTACATTGTAATAATTAAACTTAAGTGATAAAATATTTTAAGTATGCAAGTAATTAAAAATGTAGATGTGAAATTAAATTGGAAAATAAAGCTATCATTCGAGCCATCACCAAGATTAGTGATTGAATTTTGAAGTATGGAGATATTAGTTTCAACAATAATTTTGCTAGTTACCATTTTGCATCAACATTCCTTTTCGAATGGCACCAACAACATTAGATACAACAACTTGTGTTTGTTACGGATTCCTACAACCGAAACCCGAAGTACGCACACAAGCAAACCCTCAACAACACCCACATGATCACGATTGAGCAAAACAAAATTGAATGAAACGAAAAGGAAGCAAGCGACAATAAGATTTGGTAACTCGGTTCGACCTGATATCTACGTCCGGGGGCGTACCAAGCCAGGAGAGGATCTTTTCACTAGATATGAGCTCTAACGCTCTTTAGAACTCAATAGAGCCTACAACTCTTGCAACACACAAGAACAAAAGAGTTTTACAAGGTATTTATAGAGCCAAGCAACATAAAGGGTTTTGGGATACCTAGGGGCATTTTTGTCCACCAAAATATCTTTTTACGGGCCTGAATGGCGGACTCCATAGTCCTGGCGAACTCCATCTTGGCAGAATTTGTCCAGAAAGTTTCTCTCAGATAGACATGGAGTATTCCATATCACCTGGCGGACTCCATATTGGCCTCTTTGGAGTACTCCATCCACATAGAGTACTCCACCTTCAGCAGCTCTGTCTTTAATTTTGCTTTTCTCCCTCATACGAGCTCCTAAGCATCTTCTCGCTCCCACCCGAGATGATAGTGTCTAACTTGACCACATCAATGCTAGATCCCACCTTATCGAACATGCTCACTTGGTCCTTCAACTCTTGAAGCTTGTGCTCGCTATCATCCGTTGATCTCAAGTACCCCTTAAGATCATTCTCCTCAACAGAGGTCCTGTAGTACATCATACTACTCAAAGATGTCATTAGTGTTGGCTCTCATAAGTCACTATTGACTAACTCGAGCCTTTGCTCCCTTGGAGCTCTTTCGCCTCTAGAAAAACTCATTTGTCGCTACTTCCCAAGTATAGAATGCTCGTATAGCCGATTTCTATGATCTTCAAACCTGATAGCTTTTCCTCAGAGCGTAGCACCTTCATCCCTTTCTCACTTGTATGGTCAAGATGACTATTCCATAGATCCACATCATCTGAGCCTCATGCAATGTTAATGCTATCTTGAGTGCCCTTTGTCATATACAAGGTCTTTTCCTTCAAACCACGAGCTACCACCATAGCTCCCTTGGTTATCTTTCAAGATCTAAGTCAAAAACTAACTTGTAGTCTTTGTCGTCTAGCTGCCCCATGGATAACAAGTTCCTCTTTAGTCCAGGAATGTGTCTCACTCTCTTTAACACTACTATAGAGTCATTTGGCGTCTTGATCTGTACTTCTCCCATGCTCACAATTTGCAATGATTCATCGTTCGCTGGATAAACCTTGTCAAACTTTCCTTGGACATAGTTCTCCATCACTCTTACCTTACTACACGAGTGATACGAAGCTCCCAAATCCAAAACCCAAGCATTCAATGGACTCTATATACTAAGGACTAAAGCATCTCCGTAGTCTTCAGTTGTAGCATTCGCTGAAGAGTCCTCCCTCTGTGGTGTCTTGCAATTAACCGCGTAGTGTCCATACTTGTCATAATTGTAACATTGGACTTTGCTCATATCCTTCTTGGACTTTGACCTATCGCGATTCTCTCCCTCATTCTTAGACTCGTACCTTTCTCTACTACTTGCATTCAACACTGAACCAGAGGTTAGCCCAGACTCTCTCCTTCGAATCTCCTCGCTTATGATCAAGTCCCTAACCTCATCCAGCTTCAACGTGACCTTCCCCGCTGAGGCACTCACGGCTGTGACTGTGCTACTCCAGCTATCAGGAAGCGAACTTAATAAGATAAGAGCTTGTACCTCATCTTAAAAAGTGATCTTAACTGAGTTCAATGCCGCTATCATTTTGTTAAACTCATTAAGATGCTTGGCCACCAATGTACCCTCTGCCATCCGTAAATTGAACAAGTTACGCATCAGATGAACCTTATTTGTGGCTAATGGCTTCTCGTATATATCGGATAATGTCTTCAGCATCTCCTTCATCGACTCTACCTTCGTAGTATGCAAAGCCACGTTCTTGGACAGGGACAAGCAAATCACGCTCATCGCCTTCCTATCTAGGAGTTTCCACTCCTCTTCCTTTATGTCTGTTGGCTTCTTCTTTTCGAGTACTTGATGTAAATCCCTCCCGTAGAGGTAGTCTTTGATCTGTATATCCTCCAATAGGCAAAGTCCATCCTGTCAAACTTTTCAACTAGATACCTCCCATCGTTCATTATCGTAGCTCCTATCGGAATCTTAACCTAAAAGCTCTGATACCAATTATTACGAATTCTTACAACTGAAACCCAAAGTATGCACACGAGCGAACCCTCAACAACACCCATACGATCATGATTGAGCAAAACAAAACCAAACAAAATAAAAGCAAGTAAGCGACAACAAGATTTGGTAATCCAGTTTGACCTAATGTCTACGTCCGGGGGTGTACCAAGCCAAGAGAGGATCTTTTCACTAGATATGAGCTTTAACGCTCTTTAAAACTCAATAGAGGCTACAACTCTTGCAACACACAAGAAAAAAAGGGTTTTACAAGGTATTTATAGAGCCAAGCAATATAAAAGGATTTTGGGATATCTAGGGGCATTTTTGTCCACCAAAATATTCTTTTCTGGGCCTGAATGGCAGACTCCATAGTCCTGGCGGACTCCATCTTGGCAGAATTTGTCTAGAAAGTTTCTCTCAGATGGACATGGAGTACTCCATGTCACCTAGCGGACTCCATCTTGGCCTCTTTGGAGTACTCCATCCACATGGAGTACTCCACCTTCAGCAGCTCTGTCTTCAACTTCGCTTTTCTCCCTCATACAAGCTCCATTTTTGAAACTGTCAAATCTTGGGCATCTCCAATTGACGTATCTATCTTCCGGCATATCGTTAGGCTCCATACCTTAATAGTGTTAGCACCACAACCAATATGTGACCAATAATAACTCGAACTCGATGCTCATCTAGCCTCCGTTGGCTGCCTCGCAGCCGATGGCAGCTCTTTGACACAAAATTGATCCAGATTATGGTGAAATGCTCCCGCTTTTTGATATAATTGATGCTAGGCAATCCTATATCAATTCGAAAGAGGCTTATGACTCGAGCTCCAAAGAATCTCTTAAAGACATGATATAATCGGTGGAGCATGTTGCTGAGAATGAGTTGAAGAATGCGGCTGCATGCTTCAGCCTTACCAGTGTTAACTAATCAAAAAACATTTGGATTAAGTTCGATTCCAAATTTCTACAGCTACTCAAGCTTTGGTAGTCGCCCTTTTGATCTCAACGAGGTCGAGAAGAACATAAATTTTCCTGATTTAGTTCTCATCTATCGAGTTTCTCTTCATAATGTACATTCCACAATTTTGACATACTGTTTTTTCTTTTGAGTTTTTTTTCCTCATATTCCATTACTCTTTTTTGAGATCTCAAGATAATCTTTAGCTTATTGTCTAGTTATTCTTGGTTTTTTCGCGTGTTGAACAAGTTATATGATCAATAAAATTTAGCAGGGAAGAAATATCATAAATGTGTGTTTAAAAAAAGTATGGAGATATTAATCAATAAAGAGGAAACTTAAAATTGGAAATAAAGCAATTATATACCAATTCTAGCATCTGCATAGGCTATTATATATCAAATTATAAACTGCACCAAATTATAGTTGTCAAACGTCTTGAGTTCCAATGAACTCGTACACAAAATGAGTGTTATTGACACTTTCTATAACAATGTTTAAAATAAAATTATGTTTTTTAATGATATTTTGTTTTTTTTGTGTGACGCCAATGATTCAGCTCATACATTATCTAAAAGTAGTACTTTGGTCTTGGAGCATCTTTCGGATACCTTGTAAAACAAATTACGGAGATCACGACAACATCGTAAAAGTAGTACAAACGTGTGAGAACAAATTGAACAGACTACTATGATTCTATAACAATAACAAGATGAGCAAATAAATGGATGTTGATTTTAACCCATTAAGAATTTAGGAAATGAATCAGTAATTATAACTAGAAAAGAAATGAAAAATATGTAAAACGTTGTATTAAACTTCCTACTAAAAATAGTTACTTTGATAAATGAGCATCAAGTTGAACTTTACCTAACATCAAGAGTTTTGCAATTACAATCTTTGGATATGTAAAATAAACATGGGACAATTTGCAAAAAACGTATATGCATCAATGAACATTGCACAAATGCTAGTCAGGAGCCCAGGAAAATAAAGCTAAGATGTATACAGAACCATTAAGTGGGATTAATGAAAATAACTTAAACACTAATAACTTGTGAATCTGATAAAGAACAAAACAAACTAACTAACAAAAAGGTGATTTTCAAAAGATGACACACTAAAAAAGGGGAGAGAACTTTTCATGGTTTTCAAAAACCAAGCAATCAACCCAAATTGTGCGATGGACAACCCACAAAATTGAAAATACAGAGTTGGCTCCCACCGACTTACCTCATTGAAAATGATGTTGCATTATAAATGAGGGTGACCAACAAGAAAACAAGCTTAAATTTGGTGGGCTCCAATAGAGAAAAACAAGAGCTAACAAAAATTCATAACGGTCAAATCTACATCGTGAAAAATATTAACAATTAGGGCAAATTACCCCCTAGTCCTTGGTCTTAATCGAATTCTCCTATCGGGTCCCTTCTTTCTCATAAAGATTTAGCCGTCCCTGTATTTAGAAAAAATATTGGTCTCGGGTCCCTGGTTGACTTCAGCACCCATTTTTTCATTTTTTGTCATGTGAAATGACTATTTTATCCTTCACAAAAAGACAAAAATAACAAGAAATTTGTCATTTTGTGAAGGATAAATAGTCATTTCACATGACAAAAATTTAAAAAAGAGGCTGATTTGGTCGGTGGGGACCCTAGACAAATATTTTTAAATAAAATAGGGATGAATTACTCATTTATGAGAAAGGAGGGACCCGATAGGAAAATTATGTTAAGTCTATGGACTAGAGAGTAATTTGCCCTAACAATTATTAGCTAATCTATCTGTCTTAATACTTCTATGAGAGCAATCTCTCTTCTCTAAGAGTTTTCTAAGGTTTTTATTCTTTTATTCTTTTGCTACCGTCCCCCCTCCTTTTCTCTTCATCTACCTACATTATCCATCTATTTATCTTCTTTATCATATTTCTTCTAGGTTAGCTACCTTCTCCTTTTTTTCTCCCTATTGTCTCCATGATCGTGCCAGATTCGGCTTCCAAGCACCACCTACAATCTCTGCTTGCTTGACACCATATCTAGCAACCACCAGAGCTTGCCCTCACCAGAGTTTGCCCTAACTGGAGTTTGTCCCTCCGGAGCTCGTCTTACCGAAGTTCCTCCCATCGGAGCCCACCCTCAAAGCTTCACTTAGAGCTTACACTCGACTCCTCTACACAGTCCCTCAACCCTTCATTCTCGTCTCTATGTCACTTTGGGAGCTCCTCTACATAGCCCCTCTGATGTGAGACCATCCAACAACGAGCATGGAGCAATGCAAGTTCCAATTGGGCCGATTACAAGAGCACGAGCCAAGAAGCTTCAAGCTGAACTCAATAGATTTATTCAAGGCTTTTGGACTCAAGCTGATGCAAGCAAGCCCAAGGACGACCTAAAAGCCCATGCTAAGCCCATACACATTATTAGTGTCATTCCAAAAACTTAGCATGCACGTGATTGCTTTGGATGCAAGGAATCTTTCTATTTCGGAAGTTAGCTTGTTATTTAGTTAAGTCATTAGCTTGATCAGGAAACTATATTCCAGCAACTATGACTTATTTAGGACTAAGAGAGATGTGCTTATAGACTTCCTAAAGCATGTTTAGATTCATTCTTATTTAGTTCTTGTTTAATGTCATTCGACCAGAATAGGACTTCTTCTTATTTCGGCCAGAATAGACTTTGTTTTATTTAGGAAGTTGATGTACTTGATAGCCTATATAAAGAGGCCTACGTTCATTAATAAAGACACAACATTGATATTCAGAATTACTTAGCTTTAGCTAATTGGTGAGTTGATACTCATTGTGTGTTCTTGGTTGAGCTAGTGTGTCGCTTAGCTAGGGCAACGTTTTTCACTTATCAAACGATTCTACCATCACCGTTTGTGGCGTGATTCGACTTGAGGGCTTAGTTTCTTTACTTTCATTGTCCGAGTTGAGGTGAGACTTCACCAAAGTTTGAGCATTGCATGATTGAAGTTGGAGTCTTGTTCATCTAGCAAGTAGTAACGGTCCGTTCGTATAGAATTCTCAACGAGTTTCATATCACCCTCAACTTTTTGAGTCTTGTTTATGCATCATCTCGGGGAGCTAGCCCTTCAATTAGCAAGTTAGAGGTTACCCCGATGGATGATCGGACAGGATTGTCTCTTTCGACAACCCCTCTGATCTTACTTTATGTTTATTCTTTTCATGTTTTTTTAGTCCACTTATGTCTTATTTTGGGTGGATTATGTATGCATGTTGTGTGTTTTTGCTTGGATTGACTTTGGCCAGATCTGAGACCTGTTTAGCTCTCGATGCCTCTCTTTTGGTTACAGGTAGACTACCTTATCTCGGTTGATTTCGGTTAGCCTTGGCTCTCCTTTGTTTGTATCTTGTATGCACTCAAATGCAGATGTGGCGTCGTCTATGACGTTACCACGTGGTTACTAACAATAGCTTGTCTTGATAGATTTTTGCCCTGGTCGTTGACTTTTGTGCTTTCGGTTAGCCTTGGCTCTCCTTTGTTTGTATCATATAGATCAATGTGGTTCTGCTGTTTTATCTGCACGGTCCTCATCATCCCAAGGTACATCCTTCAGGCTGTTCGTGTATTTATTTCTTCGAACCTGGGAGAAAGATGCAAATGATTATGCGTAAAATACCCTCTTAGCTTCTTCGAAAACAAAAACACATCGGTAACCATTAACTAACACCTCAACCAGCGAATAAGTATAATAAAATCAAGAACACAAAAGAACTGCTTCTTAATTAACACTATTGAACCAATAAAGACGCCAAGCTAATTCTTTTCCAATTCGATGTACAAAGAAACATCAGTTAGTAAGATCATCGAAACCGAAAGCTTTGTGAAACAGAAAGAAAAATTATTAATAAAACGAAATGAAATGAAGAGGGAGAGAGATTCATCAGAGCCGGAGCCGGAGAGGTCCATGACTAGCGATGAGATTCCGGCGTCTAGGGGTTGTCCCCTCGCGCGATGGGAAGAGAGTGCCTTATTGGATTTAAGGGACGAGAAAGTCTTTGAGTTCTATATAGCCGGAAAATGGAAGTTACATACCCGTTGTTTAAGTCGGTGGACCCTTTCTTGGTTTGGGAATATGTGTTTTTTTTTTTACTTTTGAATTTAGGTGATTAAACATAAATTTTAGGCTTTAAAATTGTTTAGGATTTTATTTTTTCCAAATTATTTTTTTTTTTAATTTTTGCAAAGAATGAGATTTGAATTATCAAATGTTAGGAGGAAGGTATGTTTTTTACTCTTCTTGCCCCCCGTCTTGGACTCTTTTTTTGCAGCTTAGTACGTATCCCCTTAGCTTCGCCTTGGACTCCTGTTTTGTTTGGAAATTTTAGATAAAGATTATATATATTACATGCAAAGGCTTTCCCCTCGCGGTTACATATAGATGTACTTCCTATTCAACCATCTCAATCTTTCGATATTTCAATTTATCTATTGGCATATAATCTTTATTACCAGGTAATACAATAATAGATGGCCACGACTATACCATCATGAAATGGTTTGAGTGCTGACAATAATTGAATTGTTAGCATCATCATGATTATATGAAAAAAAGTTTCTAATTACTATGGGATTTTGAAATGTGCTTAATAATGGTCGCATCATTCTAGCGCATAACAAACTACTTTCTAGAAAAGAATAGAAACCTGACTTGAATAAATCTTCTCATCCACCAAACAAATCTAGCAAAAAAAAAAAACATTTAGAAAGCTCATCGACTCTGCGTTCCACCCATACCACTCGCTGCGGCTTCTCCCCGAATAAACATGCAGAGTACCGAATTTCTTATCACTTCAGTGACTAAGCAACTTTTAAGTACAGAATTTCTCCTCTCACATGGTGCACTTCCTCCCTTTTCTTTTTAATCCTATTTTCAGACAACTCCCATGCTATTAGTGTCTACCACATGGATATTCCAGTGTCCACCAGGCCTGGTGTACCAACGTTCACTACATGGTGTGCTCTATTCATGTCCACCGCATGACTAATTTAAAAAGGTAGAACATGAATTAATTTTCATGTGAGGGAGCATAAATTATGAATTGAAATACTAAATATGTACGGAAAATGTACACTTGATACTTTACAGTTTGGCACGTATAAACTCATAGTTTAAAACTGATTTAGAAAAATGCCATTTTTTTCCTAAACGGCACTCCAACTATCAAGGGTTTTGTGCTCTTCCTAGGTCTCCTTCTTGCAATGGCTCTTGTAATCTCCATGGCCGAGGCATCCAAAGATGAGAAGCACCGTTTGTACTCCAATTGCATAGTATACATATTTACTGTATTGCGTTATATGCTACTACTTCTCGGTGTAATAGTTTGGGTGTTTCTAATCGATTCTTTCCTTCAAAGGAAACGAAACAGTAAAGTACATAAGTAAAGGAGAAGAACCAGAGATTATTTTGAAATTATCTTCCAGACAAATCAACAATTTCCAAAGCACGTAAGTTATCTTAAGTTGCGGGCAAAAATGACATCAAGGAATAAATCTGACCATTAATTTTTTTGATATGTTCTAAATTACACATAACAGCAAATCATCAAATATCGTGATACTGGAATATAATTTTCTCCTTTATATTGCATGTTGCATACTCTCGTAAAAACATGTAGACAACTGACATCAAATTGCTTACGATAGAAAGGAAAAGTAGAGCAGTAAATTGATTCAGATTAGACAAATATTAAGTCGCGAGTACATAGATTACTACAAGTGCAAAGGGTCACACTTTTTGAAACCATAGTGCGAGATCATTTCCCGCCACCGCCGCCGCCACTACCACTTCCAACTCCAACGCCGGATCCTTTCCCGGCACCGACCCCAACTCCAATGCCGATCCCGATTCCAACTCCGATGCCTCCACCGGTGTGACCACCACCGAGCCCTCCTCCGCTGCCTGCACTGCCTCCTGCTCCGACACCGCCACCAGCGCCAAATCCACTTCCATGCCCAGAGCCTCCTCCTACGCCTCCACCACCGCCTCCTCCTCCTCCACCGCCACCTCCTCCGGCTCCCCCAGCGCCGCCTCCTACACCTCCACCGGCACCAAACCCGCCTCCATGTCCGGACCCTCCTCCTATGCCTCCACCTCCTCCTCCTCCACCACCTCCACCTCCACCTGCACCAACTCCTACACCTCCACCTACACCACCTCCTGCTCCAAAGCCCCCACCGTGACCCGAACCACCTCCAGCACCGCCGCCTCCTCCTCCTCCTCCGCCACCGCCTCCACCAGCTCCAGCTCCAACGCCGCCTCCTCCACCAGCTCCAAACCCACCACCGTGACCCGAACCTCCACCAATCCCACCTCCACCACCTCCGCCAGCTCCACCACCTCCTCCGGCACCTCCACCAGCTCCACC
>SOPF01024353.1:0-37160 GCA_012979155.1 Hypericum perforatum | reverse complement strand
CCTCCGCCAGCTCCACCACCTCCTCCGGCACCTCCACCAGCTCCACCGCCTACCCCTCCACCTGCACCGAACCCTCCACCGTGGCCTGACCCTCCACCAACACCCCTTCCACCGCCTCCACCTAGACCACCACCTCCACCTCCTCCTAAACCACCGCCTCCGCCACTTCCTCTACCACCTCCATACCCACGTCCACGTCCACCGTACCGCCCACTGCATCGTCGACCCCAACGACAATAGTCATCGTCACCCCTAAACCTATCTTTATCAAGTTTACCCTGGTCGCCTAGTACAACCGCACTCAGGTGAAGGGCAACGAACAGGAAAAGGAGGGCCATTGGAAGCCATGTGGAAGAGAAACCCATTTTGAATTCTAGTTAGATAATTGGTTCTCCTTTTCTCTCTTCTTGCTTTTGCATGAACCGTGCCCAGTCCTTTATATAGGCCGACGTGGGTCCCACTCTTTCCATTTTCGGATTTAACTTATAAGATGAATTAGACAAGGAAGTTTACAATTTAATGAGCCAATGGGTTTTCGACGAATGGAACAGTTGGGAAGTGGATCCGACATTAATGAGCCAAACCAAAGTCAACAGATAGTGGCTGGCAGAACAGTCTCATGCAACTTGCAAGTGTAGTAATAAATTATTCCCGATCTTTCCCTTCCTACGAATTTTTTGAACCTAATTCTCAGTGCAGCGATTTCATTTAAAAAAAAAATAGTCTTGGAGATAGTTCGAGGTTGCTCAGGAAAAAAGGTTAAGAACTTTTTAAGTAACCCAACTACGTTTTGATGGACTTAGTGTGTGGAAAATGTTGAAAGATCAAGCCGCTTAACTATGTTAAACTATGACGGTAGAATTTGCTTATAATATTCAGAATTAGAAATTATGAGTTAATAAATTTTCAACATTTATAAAATTTTATTGTATTCTTTGTAAAATTATCTATTCAGAGTTCAAGACTTTGTGACATTTATTTAAGAACAATTTTTCAATAATTTCTTTTACATTGATAAATCAAAACTCTAGATTTTATTAAATAATCACATATCTCTTGTACCAATTCACATTAATCAAGTCTATCATATTTGTAACTATTAATATGATAACTTATAAAAAACAATTGTAATATTTTGATGTAACTAGTTTGCTTGCCCCTTGGAAGTTTAGAGATTGGATGAAATTGTTTCGAATTGTATTAAAATGCTGAGCTAATTACAACCTAATATACAAGTGTAACCCTAATTACAATCTACAATCACGGATTATACAAAAGGGAATAATATATACAGCGCCCATACATGGAATTAGCCGTTTGTATGATCTCCTCATGATCTTCAATTAGTACGAGATCTCTAATTGCCATAAGAGGCTCCTTCAATTGATCTGATTGGGTCTCTAATTGGAAGCTGGAGATCTTCAATTAATTACTTGTCTCAACACTCCCCCTTCAAGTTGGGGAGTAGATATCTCGAACACCCAACTTGCCCCAAGTGATAATTGAACGATTGAGATCCTAGGGCCTTGGTGAAGATGTCAATCGTTTGCTCATGGCTCGGAGTGAACGGAGTGATGATGATTACTTCTTGAACCTTGTCGCGGATGAAATGGCAGTCGATTCTATGTATTTCATCCTTTCGTGAAACACGGGATTGGAGGCGATGTAGATGACAGCCTTGTTATCGTAATGTAGCTTTATCGGACATTGAACTTTGATCTTTAATTCGCTTAGTAGGCTTCAAACCCAGACTAATTCGCAGGCAGTGGAAGCCATGGCACGATATTTAGTTTCTGCACTAGATCGAGCTACAACCCTTTGCTTTTTCGAATGCCAGATAATGGGATTACCTCCCACGAACAAGCAATAGCCCGTGGGTGACTTCCGATCATCAATGTGGCCTGCCCAATATGCATCAGAAAAGGCGGATATAGTTAAGTGCTAATTATTTCATTGCAAAATGCCTCTCCCATGACAGTTCTTGATATATTGCAATATACGGTTCACCAATTCGAGGTGAATTTCCTTGGGAGAGTGCATGACTTGGCTGATTATACTCACATCATAGGTTATATCAGGTCACGTAATAATTAAATAAATTAATTTCCCCATAATAAGTTGAAATTGTTGAACATCAGTGACAGATTTACCCTCAAGATTGAAAATTTTAAGGTTTGGCTCAATTAGAGTTTTGAAAGGAGCAGACCCAAGTTTTTTTGTGTCCTTAAGCAAATCAATTGTGTATTTTCTTTGATTAATGAACAAAGCTCTTGGTGAATAAGCAAATTCGACCCCGAGGAAGTATTTAACCTTCCCTAGATCATTTATATCAAACCTCCTTTGTAATTCAGACTTCAATTTGTTGATTAAAATATAACTATCACCCGTAATTAGTATATCATCTACATAAATCAAAATGATTACCTTACTTTGTTGTCTAGATGAAACAAATAGACTGCAATCTGAGTAGCATTTGTAAAAGCCAAGTTAAATTAACTCACCAGAGAGATGATTGTACCAGGCATGAGGCAATTGCTTTAAACCATAGATTGCTTTGTATAATTTGCATACCTTGGTAGGGGAATCTGATCTGAGTCTCAGAGGAATCTTGAGATAGATTTCTTCCTCAAGTTTTTCCTGCAAAAAAGCATTTTTGACATCCATATGTTCCAATTGCCAACCTTGATTCACAGCTAGTGAAATCAAGATACAGATGGTGTTCATCTTGGCTACTAGAGTGAAAGTTTCACTATAGTCAATCTCTGGAGTTTGAGTGAAACCCTTCGCAACCAGCCTCACCTTATACCTTTCAATGGTACCATCACTATTGTGTTTGATTTTAAATACCCATTTATAAATAATTACATTCTTACCTTGTGGAGGATTAGTTACAGACCAAGTTTGATTTCTTTTCAAAGCATTCAGTTCTTCTCTCTTGGCTTCTCTCCAAACTTGATGTTTAACAGCTTTCGAATATGATTGGGGTTTATAGTTATTATCAATGCAAGTGATAAAAGCACGATGTTTAGGTTTAATTTCTCCGTAAGTAATGTGATTTTCAATAGGATCCTTGAAAGGTCTGAAAATCCTTTAATTTACTACTAATTTGTTTAATTCTAGTGAATTTTCTAATAGGTGCAATATGTGGACTAGAGCTTGGAGTGTTACCTTATTCCTGAGAGTCTAATTCATCAGGATTGGGGCTTGTATTGGATGTAATTAAACCTAGTATGCTTTGATTTTCAGATGTGCTTTGGTTGTCTGCGATCTTTAGTACTCAATTTTTGATTGGGTCATGTCTGTTACTTCTAATTGGTTCGATAATCGTAGCTGGAGTGCTTAATTCTGCTGCTTTTGTGACTTCTTGGGTCTTTGATTGTGCGCCTGGGCCTACAGTAAGAGGTAGATTGTGAGTTGTAATAGGTAATGGTGTCATACCCTTACCTGTTTTGTCTGATTTCTCCCCCTGAATTGCAACATCTAGTCCTTTGAAGTACGGCTGCAACTCTTCAAATTGGATGTCTCTTGAGACAAATTTGCGTCCAGTGCTTGGGCAGTAGAACTTGTAACCTTTTTAAGTCCTAGAGTAGCCCAAGAAAATGCACTTGATTGCTCGTTTATCAAGCTTGTCACGTTTCTCTATGGGGACGTGGACAAAGGCACTCTAGCTGAAGATATGTAGGTAATCAAGCTTAGATTTTCCTTTTAGTAGTACTTCGAGGGGAGCTCTTCCTTGTAAGAGCTTTGTAGGAGTTCTATTGATTACGTGGCACACTGTGAGGATGCCGTCACTCCAGAATTTCTTCTTTATATGTATCTGGAACATTATTGAGCACGCCATGTCAAGGAGATGCCTGTTCTTCCTCTCTGAAACTCCGTTCTGTTGTGGGTGTAGACACATGATGTTTGATGCATGATTCCTAAGCTCTTCAAATATTCCACAAAGTCTCCTTTGTATTCTGTACTATTGTCAGTTCTGAAAATCTTTATTCGAGCATTGAATTGGTTCGAGACTAACCTGTGGAAGTCTTGGAAGGCTTTGAATGCCTCATTCTTGTGTTTGAGCAAGTAAATCCAAGTACCTCTACTGAATTGATCGATAAAAGTAATGAAATATTGAAAACCATCATAAGTTAACAAAGGTGCAATCCATACATCCGAATGAATGAGTTCAAATGGTTCAGCATAAATTGAATCAGTGGCTACAAAAGGGAGCCAATTATTCTTGGCAAATCTGCAACTCTCGCAGTGAATGTCAATCTTGCCAATTTTAGGAAACAAAGTGGATAAAACCTTATTACTAGGATGGCCTAATCTAGCATGCCAAAGGTCAATCAAATTGAGATCTTTGTGAGCAGCGAGAGCAAAAGTAGAAATTTGTTCGATCTCGTATAGCCCATTTACTAAGCGTCATTCACCAATCTTCTTCCCTGTTAAGGAGTCCTGAAACTCAACTTTGTCAGCCCAGAAAATAACACAGCAATTGAGTTGTTTTGTGATTTTGCTAACAGATAATAGGTTGCTAGATAAGTTGGGAACATATAGAGAATCAAATTTTTGATTATTTGCAAATAAGCTAGTAGTGCCAGATCCAAATATTGGATTTTTCGATCCATTGGCAATGTGAATAATTTGATTCTTGGTCTTGTTTAGGTGATTGATTAATTCACTGTTGTAAGTCATATGTTCATTTGCTCCTGAGTCTATAATCCAAGTATAATTTTCTCTAGAAGCACGATAATTATTAGCAGTGATGGTTAAATTGGCTATAGGATTAGGGGTACCTTCACTTGGTAATTTTGGAGCTGGTTTGTTGTCATTGGGATTGGTGTCTCATACAACCTTCAAGTGTTGGAGGACTCGCTGTGCGATATTCTTGATCGAATTTGAGCCCGTCTCTTGGGCAGCAGCTGCAAAGACATTAAGATTGTTGATTGATTGGTCCTGATAGTTCTTTTCCTTATATTGGGGTCTAAGGTGTGGATGGAGAAACTAGCACTTCTCTTTGGGGTGTTCTTGCTTGTCGCAGTGATCACAAAGGATGTTTGTTCTTCCTCCAATTCTTCCTCCTCAGTCTCGTGAGTTGGATTCTCCTCAAGAATTGATAAATCTCCGAGCAGCATATGTAGCTCCATCCTGATTGCTGATAAATATGCTGGATTCTGATGTTGGTTTGCTTCTCTGGAAGGCTCCCATAAGCCTTTTTTGAGTCTCTTCCTTCTAAATTCTAGCGCACACAGTGTTAATAGGAGGAAGATCAATAGCAGTGAGGGTTACCTCTCTAATTGATTTATAATGTGGGCCGAGTCCCATTAGTATCTTGAAGACTTTATCTTCATCCTCTCGCCTTTTGAGAGTCATTGGGTCGACTGTTGCTGGTCTCAACATTGCCAGTTCTTCCCACATCATTTTGAGTTTACTGAGATATTTAACAAAGGCCTTGTCTCCCTTTTGGAGTTCTACTATCGCCCTTTTTAGTTCGAAGACTCGATAAAGATCTTCATGGTGCGAGTAGAGTTCTTTGATCGCATCCTATAGGCTTTTGGCATTCTCTGCATAATTGAACATATCATGTAAGTGGTTTTTTATGGAATTTAGGATCCATGACGTAACCAAGTGGTTATTCATGCTCCATTCCAGGTATGTTGGGTTGGTCTTTTCTAGAGCCATGAAGGATCCATCAATGAATCCAATCTGGCCTCTTCTGCTTAGAGCAATTTGTATGGCTTTGGACCACGACAGGTAATTTGCCCCATTGAACGTTACAGTGGTTATTTTTAGCCCTGCATTTCCCTCAATTTTAGTGATTTTTTTGAATTTGGTCTTCTCTGCTACATCGGGGGTGTTTGCAGAGGAATTGGTTTGATTGGAGCTCAGCGAGTTGTTTTCCATTGTGGATGATTGGGTTTTTTGTTATTTTGCTAGTTGGAAATTGATTTGGTTGGTCAGAATTGCTTTGATACCATGAAAAAATGTCCATATCCAACCCAAAACCTTAAGGCAATGAGTAGGTGAATCATCTACACTTATAAACTTTCCCAACCCACTTGTTTTTTGATGTGGTATTCTCTCCAACACGCTCCCTCAAACGAAGCCTACTTGGACTGAAATTTGCACAGGCTTCATTGCCTCTTGTACTTTCAAATGGAAGTCATGTGAGCACAACGGGTCATGGACTTCATAATCGGCTCAGGAAAGTACAACGTGTTGTTGCCAAAAGCTAAATGCGTTGATTTGGATGCATGCTGCCTATTTTACTTGAAAATGGAGTTCCTGCCAGGAATCGGCTTGCGGTATTTCTTCTATTGGACAACCACTGCCTTTTTTTCAGAGAAGCCAAGTTTACTGCCTTCACTTACCCGCCCAAAATAACAAGTGTTTTATGCAATATCGGAACTTGGTATATTAATTAATATTTGATTTTTGTACAATAAAATTATGATAAGATGTACACACATAATTCATTTTCCCATTTTATTAAATACTTATGTATTTAGATTGTATTATTTAGTATATGTTGACCATGGTAAAATCACGAGTTTAATGAGAGACAAATGGACGGTTGCCACAGTGTGCCGATTAGTGTCAAATACGTTTTTCAAACAGGGACCGAAAATACGGCGTAAGAAGGAAGGTCAACGGCACCGACACTGGATAACCCTCAGCTGAGTCAATTTGACAATTCGCTAAACTACCTGCATTTATGAATTGATAGTCAATGGAGCGCAATTACTTCCTTATGCGTGTTAGATTCAGAGGGAGATCGGAAAGTCCAATGAGATCCATGCCGGATTGGAGTTTTTTTATTTGTTTTGGTGTTACTTTTCAAGAAAATTATTAAATTGGTACCTAAAAAAGATGAATTACAGAAATAGTATTCACGTAAGACATCCGGAAAATTTTTCCGTTACTTAGACCAAGAGACAGAAAATTTATCAGTGACTGCCAAAAAACGGAAATAAATTTTGTCTTCAAAAGACGGATAAAAACCCGTCACTTGGACAAAAATGAATTTTTTCCCATCTCTTGGTCCAACTTACGAAAATTTTACTCGTGACATGGTTATCTAGGACTCGCGAAAATCAGATTTTCTATCTACCAACTATAGAAATTTATTTAGTTTTTTGGGAAAATATATGTCTATAAATACAGAACGAGAGAAACCATTAATATTCAATCTAATTGCACAAATTTTAACATTTTAAAACCAACCTAATTAAATAATTTTATCAATTCATTTATAATCAATGCAAATTATCTAGATAATAATGGTAATTAACAAATATGTAATCAAAAAATAATTAATAAACATTAAAAAATTACCTAAAATTTCAGGTGAAAGGGCAACGAGTCAGAGCGGGCCGAGCCGAGACAAGACGGGGCGGGGTGGGCCGGTCAGGGCGAGTTAGCGCGATAGGGCAAGCAGGCCATGACAGGGCGGAATGTGGCTTGGCGGGCTTGGGCGGGATGGAGTGGCTACCGACTGTAGGGGTTTTAGGAGGTGGGGTCGGTTTAGGGTTGGTGAGGGGAGACGAGAGTTTTTCCCATGTCTCGGCTTTAAAAGTCGGGGCGACCAAGAGATGGGTAAAAAACCTGTCATTTGACCAAGACACGAGTTTTTTTTTACCTGTCACTTGGTCACGGGATTTTTTGTCTCTTGGTGCTGATATTCTATGTGAATATCAGTTCTGTAATTTTCTTTTGGGTACTAAATTGATAATTTTGTTTGAACAATTGTCAAAAAATAAATCAATAAAATCCAGATTGGACTGGCCTGAACAATTTGTTTTGTTCCAATGTTTGGTGTGAGAAATGACGTTTACAAAATTCATGGGGTTTTGTTCCATGTGCTAGAAAATTATGCAAGGATAAAAATTTAACGTAATGTTGTTTTACTATATCAATGTGAACTTTTTCCCTTTTCTACTCTCTTTACTATCTTCAACTCAATTGAGAGTGATACCAGCGAATCCTTGGGCTCAGGAATCTGGGACCAGGCTTCCCTCTCTCTCTCTCTCCCTTCAAGTGGAGATTTCTAGGATTTAATACCTTTTTCTTTGTCCGCCGCTCACCTCTCCTAACCAACGTCCCCCACCCGGGCCCCCCCACCCTAATTCAGTTAACTTCCTCCACCACCCCTCCCTTCCTCCCCTCACACCGGTCCTCCACTCACCCTAGACTACCACTATCCTCACGCCCAAGCCCTCAGCCGTCTTCCACTTTCTGCACCTTCGGCTTTCCTCGCCCGCACCACCATCCAAGCTTCCTCCCTATCGTACCGTGGTCCAAACATCAGCTCTAGCATCCAAGCCCTTGCCGAGTTTGTCCACCGTCTAGCCTCTGCCACTGCACAAGCTTCCCATCTTCTGAAGTCCAAGGCCCGTCGTTGGAGGCTAAGGCCACCCTTCCTCAGCCCTAGTCTGTTGTACAGGTCACTCGTCGGCAGTTGACCTAGTCCTCGTCGGCCAGCCACAGGTGCTACACCTCTATTTTCTTCCATCCACAGCCCTACACCTCCGTTTCTCCGGTCGGCTAGCCCTACATCGCCGTACAGGTTCCCCGTTAGCCAGCCTCCGTCCAGCCCTTGCCTCGCCAACCACAGCTCTCAACTCTCTGCCGTAAGACCTCTCAAGGCCAACCACAAGCCTAACTCCGCGACTGGCCTTTTATTTGACTAGCCTATAGCGCCTCTTGGTGTGACCCAGGGGGGGTTGGTCTCTGTCGACCACCTCCCCGGTTGACTGTTGTTCTTATATTTTGTAGCCTTCTGCTGTTTAGGCTTTGCTTGGCTTTTGTTCTAGGTTGTAGCTTTGTTTATGTGCGCTTTTGTTGGGATTAGCTTTCGCCTGTTCCTAGATCCTTACGGACTTATTGCCAGTTCGATGGTTGCGAGTGGAGAATCTTGCCTTGGTCGATTTACGTTGACTTTGGCATTCATCTGAGTTGCATCTCGTATGCACTCAGTTGCCCTCTTGACTTGGTTTTGAGGTTATTGGCCATAATTTTATTACGGCAAAATTTCTGTCCAGTCATTGGTCTTAGGCCTTTATCGACTGTCCATCACTCCCCTCGTGCCACCTTGCAACCATGGGATTGGTTCTCTTGTTCGGTTTGGTTCTCTAGCCTTACATCTTTGGCTTGTTATCTTTCCTTATGTAACTCGTTTCTAATCTAGGCGTCGCACAACTATTATAAATATAAAAAAAAACTCAATTGAGAGTGATCATTTTATCCAATATTTGGTATCAGTTTTAGTTCCAAGTATTTATATAACCAAATACAAATTCGAATTTTTCAAAATTTATATTTTTTGACGTGGCTCTATTATACAGTTTGGTCGTAAGAGACTCAAACTGTCACGACCCGAAAAGAATCGCGACAGCTTTCTTTATTGCAAAGGATAAAATCCGAAATACACAAAAGTCTGAAATCCAAAACAGTAAATGATCTAAAACTCAATCCAAAAGGGTTCAAACGACATGAATGGTTCAAATCAATGCATACAGACTCCTCCCTACTCTCGCCCCGACGTCCCAATATCTGTAACAAGCAAGCAAGAGGACAAAAGTGGTGAGTCATAAACTCAGTAAGGAATCTCACGAAAACACGATATCAACATACGAAATCAATACACTCAACGCTATGCAATACTATTAATACAACTGCCAATACAATCATCACAATCTGGTTCCAAATTCAATACGGAGCTCCGGAGTCCTCACTTATCATGACGGAATCCTCGTGGGGCACATATAGATACCCAACCATTCCTGCGATGCAGGCCCAAAAGATAGAAGGGTATTCCCTCCACGAGTCCAGATAGTCTACATACTCCCTGTCCATTTGATCACACATACCTCGGGTTATCCGGTAACCCCTAAAGCAATATGTGCGAACTACAGGGCCCAATAGGTATGAGACAATCCCACATGCCAAAAATCATATCAATCACATATTCAAATCCATAATCACACTTTCATATCCACAATCACACTTTCGTATTCACCATCAACAATCACGAATCCAAAATCAACAGTTACAACTCCATAATCATAAATACAAACCCAATATCAACAATACCAATCGGTATCTTCGAAATCCACAACACATCTCCCAATTTCACAATCTGATATGCTGACGGAATACGTACAAAAATACGTACGGAAATACGTACAAATATGGACGAAAATACGGACGAAAATACAGATGAAAATACGGACGAAAATACATATACAAAACAAAGACAGAACTCACTTACCTCCAATGACTCTAGACGGTATACCCCGCGACCTAGACACTCTCTCCTTCCATTTGTTTACGAAAGCCTAAACAATTTTTAGATCAGTCTCTATAACAGGGTTTCGAAACCTAGGTTACGCGGCTATAAGGGTAAAGCTTACCCTACGAATCTGGAATCTCTTCCTTGATCTTCCAAATCCTCTGGAATAACAAAGTCGTTTTCCTCACCTTTAGAAATACGTTTTTGTGAGTTTTTCCTGAATCGTACAATTTCGAATGGACCAAGACGAAAGAATAGAACTAATCTTACCTCTATCTAGCGCGGTTGTTTCGGATCTGTCCGCTCCTTCTGGATCTCTTTCTACTTCGTGGGTTTCCTCTCCCAGACCAAAAAGGGGTGAATCTTTTGTGAATGATCTATTAGTTAGGGAAAATATACTAACCCCAGTTTTCACTTAAACAGGAAGGGTGGCAGATTACAAACTAATACCCAAAAACTTGACAAATATCAAAAGGATTATTATAACATAGCAGTTTCCAATTAATTCTGGTCCAATTCTTACACAAACAGTGCATATTCTAACGATAAAAAACATTTGGTCGAGAGTACACATCTTGGCAATATTAGAAATGTCTCTTAAACCAATGGTGTTACCTTTAAAAAAACATACAATGAAAGATATCGAAATGAATTCGATAATGTAGAATTCGGAGTATGATAAATTTAAAAAAGAATACACATTAACAGATCAAGGTCGATTACCATAAATCTAAGATGATAATTCCAATGTTCGAAAGAATTAACATGATAAGTTATGATCAAATGAAAAAAAAAGAACGTGAATTATCCAATACGACGCTTATTGGCACAAAAATGGCTAGAGTGAAGCCATTTTCCAGTATACTAACATAGCTCTGCCTCCTAGATCGAGACTTATGCATGTGCCATCCTTTCATGACACGCTCAAAATCCTGGCACCTTGTGTATGTGTTTATCACAGCCCCCGGATGCTCCGGCCGGCCGCCCGGCCGCAAAGAAGCGCATTCGTCGGGATTGGGTACTCGTCCCTCCATGATTTTGCAGGGGAGAAGACTCGGAGATAGAACTGCTGGCCTAAGTACTGGCGAGGCCAGTTCTGCGATCTTATGTTCCACATTCCGACATTGTCTAGCGGCATGTAGATTGCAGTCCAAGACTGAGGGTAAACCTGCAATGCAGAGCAAATGAATTTCGCGTAATGTTTCGTCGTGTTAGTGTTACAATAAGCGATCAGGCAATCGAAGATCAAGTTGGTAATACCTGAATAGTGCAACGAGAAATTCCATCCCTTAAATTGTAGCTTTCTCGGCTCGCTGCTGACCATTGCCCTCCATCCATCCTGTTCGCAATGGCAATATCATCGAGTAAGAAAGTTCGGTTATGGTAAGAGAGACTGGTTCAAGTTACTGAAAGTAAGACTAAGGCATTGTGAACTTACCCGACGACAAAGAAGATGTGGCCATCAATGTGCCAAGATTGCACAGTGTCTTCTGGATTCTCAAAAATGATCTCAACGAAGGCTCTGAAGTCAGCAGCCATGACCGAAGTTTGGAGGTAGCCACCACCACCACCAGTTGGGCTGTCAGGGATGCTTCCGAGGGAGAACACTCCTCCGATGTTGAAGTAGTCCGCCAGTTTGAGCGGTGTATCAGCCGGAATAAATGAGACGCTATTGACAGCATACCGCTGCTTACCGTTGATAACTGGAGCAGAGTTTTGCAGTCTGATCGCTCGAGTTGTGTTGACCAATCCGTAGTGGTACGAACCTTGCGGATTAGGTCTCGGGCCACTTGCTGTAAGATTTTGCCTGAGATATGTTGGAACATATTAGGAACGTTGTTCAAATAACACTATAGTAACCAACAAGAAACACAGTACCTGAATGATCGAGCTTGTTCAAGAGACCAGTCAATCTCTGTAGTGGGACCACCAGGAGGAGGACCGGACGCTGTTCCTGCCGAATTGCTGTAGTGAAGAATGGAGGTGGCGGTGAGAATCTGGGATGTAAATCGAGTCGAAACGACGATGAAGAAATCCTGAGATGGTTGGTCGGCCGTGACCAGCACTGATAACGACTGTCCCAAATGAACATCGATCGAATCATAAGTGTTTTGCAGCGTGTGAACTCCTTCAACTTCTACTAGCAACAGCTTATGCCCTTGGATTCTGAAATTAAGAGAACTAGTGAGGCCCACATTTGAGACCCGGAAGCGGTAAGTCTTGCCTTGATCCACATTGAAGGTGTAAGCATCCGATCCACGACCATTTATAAGAAGTCCGTCGGGGAATGGAAGACTGCTTCCACTGTCAAGTGTCGCTCTTAAGTCCTGCAGCACAAAATCTTAGCCTATCAGAACGAGAGAACCAAAATGTAAACATAACATTGCTCGGACGGTTGGTTACCGTGTGATTCATCTTGAACCAATCACCGGCAAGGATGGTGAAATCTCCTGCAGGGGGATCAAACGGCACGGGAATGGCAATGCGACTGGCAATGGAGATGCCTCCGAAGCCTCCAGCCGCCTTGTGCATTCCAAGTGAAGGGAAATAGAAGAAGGTTCCAATCTGATCCTTCATTTGGAGTATGTAGGTGAAGTTTACCCCGGGTGGGATGGGGCAGTTGGTGCCATAGACACCATCCTGCCATGAGTTCCTCCTCTGCTGCACTCCATCCCTAAACAAACGAATTCAATCCAAATCGAGCCTCGTTCCACAATATAAAAGATCGTCAAACAAAATATGAACTACACGATCCTAACGACGAGTTGAAGTCTTTGCCGAATGTACAATAAGACCAACTAAATTCTTGGTGTTGCATATTTTGCTTTAGGACAGAATTCTGGTCAAATGAATCTAATGCAGACACAAGATCTGGACTTCCAAACCTCTTCTTCCGGCCTACTAATTGTCCCTAATGCAGATAATTCCAACTAATCCAAGATCTCGGCCTATCATTTTCTTTTTCTCAGTAAAATGCCAATATATTATATATGTTGGATCTGTTCATTGCTTAATATAATATTGATGGGTCAGATATGCAGATTTTATTATTTAACATTTGCTAGTTCCCTGACGAAGTCAACTGACAGATAAAATAAAAACTAATAATAGCGATTTCCAAAGCAAACGACCAAGGTCCAAATTCCAAAATTCATCATCTTATGGCTTAAACCCCGGAAGAAAACACGCTATATTTCTTAAAAGAAACTTTAAGAATCAACAAATAAGGGACTGGTAGCCCCAAAAATATGCCAACTCGATTCGTTCAAGTTTCACGGGTAAAATACTGACAAGGACACAACATTGTCATGACCAAACTAAACTAAAACTAAACTCTACCAATGTAATTGGATTCCCCAAGTATTCAATTCTTATGAATGAAAAAAGAGACTATTGAACGAGCTCAATAGGATCCGACAATACTCTCGACTTACTATTACAGGTGAAAAACGGAACTAAACTACTATCTTCCAGTATTGTCAAACAGATTCACCAGAAGAAACATCAGGAAACAGAGATGGAAAAGAGGAACAGAATCACTAACCAGGAGATGAGGAAAGGCTCATCCAAACTATTAAGAACACTGACAATCACATTGTCGTTTGTAGTAGCCTCTATCTTAGGACCTGGGAACTCCCCATTTATCAATATCCCCTGCAAATTACACCACAAAACAACATCAACAACCAAAAGCAGAAAAAACAAGAAGAGTCACTAATAGACGTGATAACTTCATCTTAAAAGTATAAAATATCACCGGACAACGCTATATAGAATACTAAAAAGTAAAAAGTTTACATTGCACTAACCTGTTGCTTAGCTCCAAGAGGGTAAATATCACCATAAGTGATATTCCAAGTGTAGAACTTATAAGGGCTTTCTCCATTAATGGTGCAACTAATCACCTGGAACACCAACACCAACACTAAACACCACTTTCTTCCAAGCTCTCCCATGGCTTCTCTTACGTGTCACCACCTTCCAAAAATATTAACCCGGAGCCCCCTCACCTAGCCAGCCTTCCACTTGCCGTTCCTTTTTTTTTGTTCCTTTACCCTCTCTGTGAAGCCTTCAACTTTAGATTTTGCTCTTTTCAGCTTTGGAGGCTTATTTGTTTTTTGTATGTTTTCATTTATTTTGTGTTTTTTTTCTGGAGTACGTAGTAGAATGGAAATGGTGTGCTAATAGTTGCAGCTGTCCTAAATAGTAAATACTCGCACCGCGTCTCTCGGATGGAGTGCTGTGGATGGAGTATTTTATGTTTTTTGACCTTAATTATTCCGTTTATTGTTTTTGTTTGGGTTTGAGTTTAATCGAGTTTGAGAAATCCCGATACTTAATAATTATATTGCGCAAATTTTCAGTTAAGTTATAAAATTTCACGCATTTGATGGGGTTTTTTTAATGGTGCTTTTGTTAGAAGTTAAAAAAATGTAAAGTGGCGGAAAAAAGAGTAAGAGAAGATGGCTAAAAGAGAAAGAAGAAAAAGAGAAATTCACCAAATGGGTCGTTTCAAGATTGTCAGATCTGGATGGATTCGGTGACATGTGTTATTTGGTAGATCTGTCTACATTTAATAAAAAAAACCCTATTGTCAGATCAAGGAATTAATTAATTGTAGTCCGGCATAGGAAAACTATATTGCTCCCGCCCAAGTTTCGTAGTATTTTGAATGCTAATAAAAAGATTAACAATTATTTAATAATTGTTAAGTAGCGTTAAAAATATTTAATATTGTAGTATCTTTTAAATTAAGTATTTGATACATGTTGATTAAATTTGAATAATATAGTCACTACTTGACTATAACTTTTTTAATAATATAGTCATTTCTTAAATATAATGTTATTTAATGTAATAGGAGGTTCCTATTTTAGAAAAAAAAAATTCGGATATTTTAGAAAATGTAGTGTTCCGATGTTTAGAAGAGGAGGGAAAGTTGATTGGGGAATTCTATGGTAAATTTGTAATGCAGAAAACAGGCCAATTTAGTTGAATTTTTGCGTCGGGAAGAGAAATCTTAATAGGGGACGCGTCTTCTGATGACGCAATAGCACACCTACCAAAATAAAAAATTATTGGTATTTTTTAACGTAAGCCTATCAAAAATATGTTTCCATGCTGTAAAGTCGCCATTTTTTCCTTTAGAAATGAGAATTAGTTTAACTAGTGAAGCACTTAGATTTATTTTAAAAACTGAATAAAATTATTACCAACAAAAAAATTATTTGTAAAAAATTTGATAGTAACAAACTCTAAATAACTACCACATATTAGATCTGATGTCCGGCGAATGGCGATGCTTAGTTAATTTGTTAGACTTGGGGGTAACTAAAATACATATTCGACGAAAGGAACCACAGTCATCAGATCTATGGCGAAGAAAATCTCACTGACCCTCCAGCTGTCCAGGATTGCTGTCTCAAAAATTAATAATTTTCTCTTTTTTTTTTCCTCGGGTGATTTTTTAGATTTTTGAAGGTTCCTTGCAATAGACTAGTAGGGGATCTATTACTAAAAATAAGCCCACGGGCCCACGATCCAAGAATGTCCACCCATCTAAATAGTGATGTTTGAGCCTCGATCTGGTTAGAATTAGACTCGCATTGGGCTGGGTACATTAATAAACTATTTCTATTTGTGTGAAATTGTAAATTTAGCTTCGGCCGAACCCGCAAAAACCAAAAAGGATCAATCATTTGTCACGACGGCCAATATTTTTGGAAATTTGAATTTATAAAAAATTTGAATTAATAAACTTTGGATTTAGGGTTTAGCATTGTTTTTGAAATATATAGCAAATATAAACTCACGATAATAGAGAACCGAAATAATGCTAAGACTAATCCCTAAGGAGAAAATATGTACGGGAGAAACGAATGATATATGAGAAACCACGAGAACACGCAACAGGAAATTGTCGAGACAAGTCTAGACTAAATAATTACAAAACCACTTTAGAATTATAAACTTTTAAATTTGAATACCTACAAAATATATGCAAATTAGAACAAAAACAAAATATACGCAAATTAGAACCAAAATCTAACGTGTTCAACCAATACTACTTCGCTTATAATTTTTTAAATTATTTTTAATAATTATATTTAATACTTTATATTTTGATAACTAATTTTTTATTGCCAAATAAATTAGAATCAAAATCATAATTTAATCATTTATAAGCTAATAAAATTTAAATTTATTTTTGCATAAAAAATTGGTCAATAAAGGACCGTTTTCCAAATTTTGATGTAAAACAATACTTTTAATATAGTATTCTTTATACGATACCTCAAATGAAATTTATAAAATTTGATATTGTCATTATTTTTTAAGGAAATTCGTGTGAACACGACAAATTACAAAATTAACTTGTTCGTAATATTAAAATCTGCTTGTCTAACAAAATATTTAGGACAAATTACCCTCAGGTCCCTGATCTTTACATTATTCTCCTGTTGGATCCCTCTTTTATCATAAATGAGTATTAAGTCCCTCTTTTATTCAAAAATATTTTTCTCGGGTCCCTATCGGCCAAATTGAACTTTTTTTAATTTTTTGTCATGTGAAATGACTATTTTACCCTTCACCAAAATTGGGGTAGAATCCCAGCTATTGGGTAAACCAGGCTGAAATCCTAGTTATTGACCCAAAAGCTAGGATTTTATCCTGCCTACCGGTTATCTAAGTTTTGACCAACAAATATGGAAAATCTGGAATTCATGGTCGAATTCGATTCTGAGATTTTCTATCCACCAATAGGCGGGAAAAAAATTCTGGTTATTGGTCAAATTTTCCTATAAACATCTTCACACAGAGAACGAAGGCAGAGACCAATTCTACCAAAAAATCCACCAAAAATTCTTGTTTTTCCAAGGTTTATAGAGCATTTTGTGCACGGTTTGAAGCTTCAAGTAGGTAAGTAATTGTTAATTAGTTTTTATGATATAGTTTGTTTACGAATTTTTGAATCGTGGTTATAAATTTTGTGTTATTATAGTTAATTATCGTCAATGGTAATTGTTGAAACTTGATAATCGATTAAGAATGATTGTTGTTAGTTTAGATTTGTTGAACCGTCGTTATTATTTTTGTGAATTAAGACAGATTAGTGTAATTAATTATCATTAAGGTGATTATTTAAACTTTATAATCGATTAATAATGGTTGTTGTTAGTTTTGATTTGTTGAACCGTCGTTCTTAATTTTGTGAATTAAGACAGATTAGTATAATTAATTATCATTAATAGTGATTGTTTAAACTTGATAATCGATTAATAATGATTGTTGTTAGTTTTGATTTGTTGAACCGTTGTTCTTAATTTTGTGAATTAAGACAGATTAATGTAATTAATTATCGTTAATGTTAAACTATGAAACTCAAAAATTGATTAAAAATGGTAGTTGAATTTTTAAGTTAATTTGCGAAAAAATGTTATTTTGTAATTTAGACTTGTTGAACCTTTGGTATAATAATTGATAGTTGTTTGATCATTGGTCAAAATGATGCGGTTGAATTACTTAGGGGTAGATTATTAATTAGACTTTTTTAAACATATTTATTAATTTGTTTATATAGATCTATCTAAAATATCTCGACAAACTGTTTGAATTAGAGTGTTGTACGATGGAGAAGTTAAGAAAAATAGGCTTACCAGTTTTGAGTATGAAGGAGGATGTGAAGCGAGGTTGAAGTTTCACGAAAATATGTTGACATACGATTGGTTATGGCAAAAAGTGGTTGAAATGATTTCTTTTGATGAGAATGAAGAACTAGATGAATTGCTATTTAGATGTCTCGTAGCTTCACGAAAGTTCTGGCTAGTGATTATTGAGCATGACAGACGTGTTGCCAAAATGGTTCAGACCATCAATTTATGTGGCGTAGACGCGAGTGAAATAGCAATGGACATATTTGTGGAGAAGAGAACACGTGAGGAATATGACCCAATTCTCGTCCAAGAAAGCTAATTGGACGAAGAAGCTAACTTGGGCTTTGACCCAAGTACTCCATATGCAACCAATAACTTGGACTTGGAAGATGACGAAGAAGAAGATGAGGCAGAAGAAGAACCAGACGAGGAAGAAGAGAACGACAAGGAAAGTGAAGAAGAGGGAAGAGGATTTCAGCTAGACCAGATAGAAGAATCACCTTGGTATACACAGCTTCCCATTCCTGTGCATGATGCAAACACAAACCTGATAGTATATGCTGATCAATGGGGTTATGAAGAGTATGTTATCAGTTATTATGGGCTTTTGAAGGAAGGCAGCATGTGGAAAACCAAAAATGAAGCTATACAGGATATAAAGACTTACGTTATGGCAGAGGGCTGAGAGTACACCATTAAGGAATTTAGGCCGAGTACTTATAGTGTGGAATATAAGAAAAAAGCCAAGGATCAGTGCCAGTGGAAGATACGTGTATCTAAGGATAGAAGAGATGAACTGTTCAGTTATTGGAAAATTGTGAAACACAACTACCCCCATACATATGGTCAAATTCGGGATAACCCAGATCATCGACAACTATCATTAGAGTACATAGCACATATGTTTACAACAAGAGTAGCAAACGAACCAAATATTTCTATCAAGTCCTTAAGGTATGAGTTGCATGGTCGTTTGAATTATATGCCTATGTATGTAAAGACTTGGTGGGCAAGAGACAAGGCATTCAAGCTATTATGGAGAGGTTGGGAAGAATCTTACACTTTGCTACTGCAATGGTTTGCAGCATGTCAACCAAGTAACCCTGGAACTATAGTTCAATGGGAATTTTACCATGGATAACCCGGTGTAGACCATTACACTGAACCATTTCTACCCGGAGTAAAGATGTTCTGTTGAGTTTTCTGGGCTTTCAAGCCTTGCATTGAAGCTTTCAAGCATTGCATGCCTATTATGGAGATTGATGGCACATTCTTAACTGAAAAATACCAGCATACCTTGTTGGTCATTACTGCTATTGATGGTAATACTGCTATAGTTTTAATAGTGTTTACTATTATCGAAGGAGAGAACATGGAAAGTTGGCCATGGTTTATGGAACAAGTAAGGTTGCACATTGCCAAATATCGACGAGGAATATGTGTTGTCTCTGATCGACACTAGGGTATAATAAAAGCAATGACAGATGCATATGGATGGGGACCAAGTATGGATGTTATTCATCGATATTGTTTGAGATACTATGCTAGCAATCTTAACCAAAGGTTTGACAACCCTGCAATGAAAAATGTGATGAAGATAGCAGGTATTAACAATTTTTTTTGAAAAGACCTTTTATGGTTAAAGTTAGTTGATTATCCATTTATGGACCTCTTATGTATTGTAACGTGTATAGGAATGCAAGCCCAACCGAAGAAGTTACATAGTTATTGAGGTCAAGTTTACTAGGTTGATCAAGAGGTATATGACTGGATGATTTTGAGCATGAACCGGTTAAATGGAGTTTTAACTCTTGATGGCGAACGTTGATGGGGTCACATGACGACAAATATTGGCGAGTATGTCAACAAAGTGTTCAAAAGAGTACCACAGCTTTTGGTGACCGTAGTGGTTGCTGAGATTTATGCACAACTCACTAATTATTTCCAGAAGCAAGCGACACAATATATTACAGAGTGTGTTCTTGGCGAGATAATATTATCAAGTAAGATCCGTGCCAAGTTAGAAAAATAGGAGAAGAAAGCTGAAAGGCATACCGTCTCGATATCTAATCGTCAAATAGGTGATTTTTTTGTATCAACTAGACCATCATGTCGTATAGGAAAAGGTGGGAAAGTACATTAGGTGCATTTGGACAGAAGAGTATATCAATGTGGCAAATTTCAAGCATTTCACTATTCGGGTTCACATGCAATGGCTTGTTGTATCAAGATAGGTATCAACAACTATAGAATATACGTCAACCGTTACTACTACCTGGATAACACACAGTTGTGTTATCAATATCTATTTATCCCTCTGGGAAATCCTGCATACTAGGTACCACCAGAAGATCAGACAGTTGTGAAGTTTATTTCCGATGAATGAACTATCTGGGGTAAAGGTCGACCGAAGTATCGAATATAGAATGAGATGGATGTAGCTCCTTCGCACGTCAAATGTTCTATATACGGTGGTAGGGATCATGAAAAGGCCAATTATATAGACATTGTTGCAGTTGCATAATTTAGAGCGGTCAAAGCAGCAAGAACAGCTTCAAGGGCCGCAGCAAAGGCCATAGCTAGGGCAGCAGACAGATCTAGTACTAGTATATGATGTGGCTATTGAGTGTTCTTGTACATCTGTGATGTAGCATTGTATTTGTTATGGTTGCTAGGTCTATACCCTTGATCTTTATTTATTTTATTTTGGTCGGTTATTATGTGAACTCCGATTTATATGATTCTAAGTCGAGTATGTCTGTAATACTTATATGCATAACTTTGATTTGTTATTTTAGTTTTGGCATTTATTAGTTTATCTGATGGGATCATGGAAGGATTTTTGTCCATATTGGAAGAAAATCTTTGTTTATGTTTATGCGGTCATTTGATATTGCCTATTTTTCTTTCAATTGTTTAGACATGAGCAGGTACGGGAAGGGTCACGTAGGATCTGATGGTGAGGGTCTTGACGAATACGAGTACCATTCACCATTGCCTATCATCCACTTACCAAGCAAAGATATGCAAGAATTATATGACTCAAAGTTTGATAGTATCTTTAGACATCTTACAAGGCCAACTCCAGGTTATGTTGACCCAGTAGAAAAGGCCAATGCTGTGAAAGTGAAGGCTAAGGTTGAGAAAGAGGTAAAAGTGAAGAAGAAGACACTCAAAGAATTATTTGGCGAGCCTGATGCAGGAATGCGTGCCAAAACCTATCTTTATAATGAAGGTATATTCATAGCTAATTCACAATAAGTAATATACAAATTAATATGCACACATTTTTATATACAGGTTTAACCAAGAAGATAGGATTATTTCTTGGGACTTCAATTGACAAATTCAAGTGCACCCAACATGATTGTATCATCAAAGATGTAATGTCAATAATATATAGTAATTAATTTTATTGCTATGCCTTGCTAACAAATTATTTTATAATTTTATCAGATGACGATTGTGCTTATTCTGAGTATGCGGCACTACTTGGCATATTTTCCAGATTCTAAGATATATACTATGACCTTTGTTGCTAAAAATAGACTTGAACACCCAAACAAAATTGTACTCATATTGTGCTTGTTGTACAAGACGATTCGGATGAGTGTCATAGTATATGAAGGATGTCTGACGGTCATTACTTTGTAGATTTTAAGGTATATACTATGACCTTTATTGCTGAAAATAGACTTGAACATTAGTCACTAAATTGTACTAATATTGTGGTTGTCGTATAGGATGATTCGGGTGAGTATCATGGTTATATAGAGGACAAAATTGGAACCATACATCGAGGATGTATTCTTCTCCTTCTGAATGTAAGTATATAAATATGTTGTGCACTTTATATAGTCGTCCTAGATGCCTAAACAATACTGAAAAATCGTAATTTTTAGGTGAATGTCAAGTACCATTGCAGAGAATTCAATGACCTTAACATTGGTCTAGACAATATTTTCAAGGTCTTTCCAATGAAAGAAGAAGAAAACTCAGGATCGACCAAGCATAGTAGATAGTTGGTTCGATTGTACTAATGTTAGTGTATGTCAATTTGTTTGGTATAATCAGACAATGGAATTATGATAATTTGCATTTTATATAACTAAACAAATATTGTAATAAACAGGAATAACAACAAACAAAGTTCAAACTAAAACATGTCGGACCCCCTAATTTTTCTTCATCGTCCTATCAGTAGTCTTCTTGGTCCTGTTCTGCGTGAACATCTTTCCAAATTTACCTGGCCTACCGAATGCAATTTTTGACTCTGTCCGAGATATAACATCTACATCCTTTGCTGGACATCCTAGCTGTATGCAAATTGCATGTACTTCTTCGTATTGCCCATCAGAAAGACCATCTTCAGTTCTGGCACAGCTTTTCTCAAACTCTGATAAACTGGGATCTATAGCCATCTGGGGAGATAACACATTTAGCATTGGAAAAAAATAACAAACAATTAATACAAAAATATGCTAAGACATTGAATTTTAAAATTACCAAGTTCACTTATGCGAGCCAGAAGCGGACGTCTCCATCGGCCATTGCTGCTGCTATTGCTGAGGACGGACAGCCACAGTTGGCGATGTAAATGCTGATACCAGAAACAACTGAAATATTAATCTTGGCATATGCTACATCGAGGATGTCCCAATATCCGGTAGTTTCATTCTTGGAGACATCTGGAATGGATGACTACCATACGTGGAGAAATCAAAACTAAAAAAAGCATTCTCCACCATATGGTCTCCAAAGTATCCTCCACTAGGTCCGCCACTGGTAAAATAATAGAATATAATTTACCAAGTAATAAAATAACATAATATACTTAAAAAATAGTTATTAATGATGTTGGGAGGCATACCTAAACAAGGACTGCATGAAAGTAGGAGAGGTTGGTATTGGCATACTAGGAGAGGTGCCAATGTGCGGTTCCTATGTTGGTGAGGAAGGTGGCTATGATGTCTGGGTTGGGAGTTGCATCTATGAATCAGACTGATTCATGTAGTCTCCCCACTACATCAAAGTGATATCGCTCTCCTGGACCGTATATCCCATCGGCAACTTGGTCTGCCGGTTGAACAAGTTTGTCTGTCACTTCATAATAGGAATTCTTTTTGCCTCTGGTACGTTGTATGTCATCGAGACTGGCAGTGGTGGTAGAGGTGCCTATGACTGGGGTAAGTCTGTATACCATCAATCCTCACCAACGAACCGCAATGCCACCTCTACTAAAGACCACATCTGTGAACCAGGTTGAGTCTCATGACGAAAATGCTCAACAGCATCAGCCTACAGATGACAATTAATAGATCATATGATATTATTTCTAAAAAAATAAAAATAGTATAGTAAACTCATAATGCAAAGTAATGAATTGACAAAGAAACGAAGAGTACTTACAGTTCTATGGACCATGGCTCTTTCATGGCTGATGAAACATCGAGTGGACCGACAAGCACTCTGTAGGTACTCCTAGGTGGCACACATATATATGTCGGTGGTCCCTCCATAAGCTAACATGCACAGGGAACAGATTATCCCACTTCGTGCTGCGCTGCCCACGACCACCCTTTACTGCAGTGTGCATCCCATTATCAGGTTTTGGAGGTGCTGGAATACCTTGTACGTACCTGAATTGCCTGAGCACTTGGCCTGGGTAATGCCACTCTACTGTGTAGAAAGAAATCAGCGGTACTCTCGCCATCCACAGCTGCCGATCTCGATGACATATACCAGGCAAGTTCACAATAATGCTATTAATATACGGAAGCCAATCCACCTACGATAATAAACACAATTATTATCTTAATAATTAAATTAAAGTATTTTGGAAAAGTAAAAGATTTATTACTTACATCTTCGTCTCTCAGCTAGTCTAATTTAAGCCAACAGACCGATACGAGAATACACTTCTTCGAGATACGTCGGTTTACCTCTCCAGACCACTTATAAAAAACATGTTTAAATATTAATATAAATAATAAATCAATAAAAGACAAGTATATGTATGATTAAGAATATATTATTACCTTATGCCTAAAACATGATGATATTCTTGGGCCATCAAGTTCTTCAGGACAAATCAAAGTGGAACGATCCTCTTCGCAGCCCACATAGTAAGGAGTCCAAGATCTCCGGAGATAATATATGCATCCAGGCTGGTGGCCTTGCAGAAGTGGTGATAAAGATGTGCCAGACATGCGCTACCTCAACTATATGATGCTATAGAATGTAGCCTATGAGCCGCAAGATGCTCGTCCAGACATATTGCCAAACTGTCTCGTCATCAGCATTATCAGCTAACTCGACAGGGTCGTACATCTCCTCTAACTATTTCAAGTGAATGGTATTGCCTGTCGCACCCCCTGTTATAGACTTTAAGTTCCTATCAAAGCACGTTACACACATCTTCGGTCAATCAGTAGGTGTCTAATAACTCGTAAGTGGCTTGCCCTCGAGTGGAAATCTGTATAGTATAGTAACATCCTGGAGTGTAATCATCATCTCTCCCACCGGCATGTGGAAGGTATGTGTCTCTGGTCGCTACCGCACCACCAGAGCTGTAATCATAGCTGCCTCGATCGGGATGTGAGTAGTGCACCATACGTCCCAAAAGCCTGTGGCCTTCATGTACCCGATGAACGCAGCGTTCTCCACTGGCTTCTGCTTCCAAGCATAGCGATAGACCTTGAGTGAGGCCTCCGAATCAAAAACAGCAGTGCCACGTGAAATATCGGCATTCCATATGGCCTGTGACCGATGCACCTCTTGGTGCTTTAAAAGACTCCGGTCAATAGGACCTCCATCACCTAGAGTGTCTCCGTACTGCTGTGATGATGCCATACCTGAATAATATATTAAAAAATAAACATAATTAATTTAATATACATAACACATAAAAATTAATAAACTATAAAGTACACACCATATATATTACATAACCTAAAACTAAAATTAATATTGAAAACTAATAACCATACATATTGAAACTATGCTAAAATTAGTATTAGATTTAAGAATCTATCAATTGTTCAAAAAGACAATCACATTCAATAAAAAAAATCAATTTCATATCAAAAATTCAAATTCACTTCCAATAACTCAAATCCACCTTAAGATATGAAATCCACATACACAATTTCAATTTCATATTCAATAATTAATTCAAATTAATATTTTTCAATAAATCAAATTAACATTTTTCAATAAATCAAATTCACATTCAAAAATCAAATTCACATTTCAAAAAATCAAATCTACACTCAACAATTCAAACCCATTTTCACAAGTTCAATTCCACATACAAATTCCAAATCCGCATTCAAGAATAAATTCCACATACTCAACCAAAATGAAGAACCAATTCCAAATCTAATTCACAATTCCAATTCACAATTTACAATCAACAATTCTAATTTACAATTCACAAACCAATTTTAATTCAATTCAACAATTAACAATTCACAATCACCAATTCACAATTTCAATTCACAATCGACAATTCCAACAACGAAATCACAAACCAATTCCCAAAAATTCAACAATCACCAACGAAATCACAAACCAAATTCAACAATTACCTATATGGGGAGGAGGAGGACGGTCCGACCATGGCTGGGTGCAGCGCAAGTTGGGTGGGCGACAACGGTGGAGGATAGTGGCTCGGCGCGGTGGAGGGCGAGTTCGGAGTGGATTTTTTAAGGTTTGGGTGGAATGACCGAGATTTTATACTGATGGGGTTTAAAAAGCCCCCGAACTGGTATGCGGGATAAAATCCCAGCTATTGGGTCAATAACCGAGATTTCAGCCCGGTTTATCCAATAGCTAGGATTCTACCCAGATTTTGGTAGCCGGTCCAGAATCCCGGTTATTGGGTAAACCGGGATAAAATCCCGATTATTGACCCAGTAGCCGGGATTTTATCCCGATTGTCCACTCTGGACACCAAAATCATAATTTCGGAGGTTGGGTACCAAATTGATAAAATTTGGTGAATAGTAACACCAATTATAAAAAAAAATCCGTTTTAAAGTGGCTGGTTATGTGTGACGCTCTTCGGCTCTTGTCTGAGTTCAATAAACATCAATTTATATGTTAATTAAATTCGAATTGGCAATGCACATGCTCCAAGTCGCTCGTCGCTATATGTTAAGTAAACAAATTCCCAAACAACACAAATATTTAATTGTTTGATTCCCAAACAACACAAATATTTAATTGTCTGATTCCCAAACAACACAAATATTTAATTGTTTGATTCCCAAACAATACAAATATTTAATTCCCCACGCATCTGTAGTGTCCAATTTCTTAATATATACTCCCATCTTCTCCAAGCTGTCACTACACGAACATCTTTAAAAAAAAAACCCAACCCACCATTATCAACACATCGATGGAGCTGCTCAGGGCAGCCATAGGTGACGCCCTCCTCACGTCGATGTGGGTCTTCAGCCTGCCTCTAAAGGCCGTCACCACCTCAATAATCTGCTCCTACTTTGACTCGGACCCCAAGTCACTTTCCACCGCCCTCTTCATTAAAGTTAACGTGGCCACCCTCTTCGTCCTCGCTTTCAGCGTCATGGGTGGGGCCATGGGCGGGGCCAGCTTCAACCCCTCCACCACTTTGTGCCTCTACCTCGCCGGCCTCAAGAAGTCCGGCTACTCCCTCACGTCCATGGCCGTCCGGTTCCCCGCCCAGTCCGCCGGAGGGGTCGCCGGGGCCCTGGCAGTCCTCCAGGTGAAGAAATTTAATTTCCGGTTCCATTAGAATCTTTTTGTTTAAGTTCTTACATTGATGAGGCTTTTGTAACAACCCCGCTTCTTCGAAACGCGTTAAACCTCCTAAAAAAATTCGGGATGTATGTGATTGAAGATAAAATCAATTGAAAAATACTTGTGTTAGTGTAAGGAGACAATCGGCCGGATCACAAGATTTTACTATTTGAAACTAAATTTTATTGACGTGGATTCAAGTCATTTATTATTTGGACCGACTGATTAGGTGATGCCTCACAAGTACAAGCACATGCTGAGGGGTCCCACCTTGAAGGTTGACTTGCACAAGGGAATGGTGGCTGAGGCGCTACTCAGCTTCTTCTACTGCTTGGCCTTGCTTACTGTAATAATTAAAGGTCCAAGGGTGTTCCTTGTTCAGTTGTGGATGGTTTCAGTTGTAACTGCTGGGTTGGTCATGGCTGGGAGGGACTACACGGGGCCTTCCATGAACCCTGCCAATGCCTACGGATGGGCTTATGTCAACAAATGGCATAATTCTTGGGATTTGTTCTACGTCTATTGGGTTGGCCCTTTCATTGGAGCTGTTATGGCTGCTAGGTTCTGCAAGCTGATGTTCAAGCCACCTCAGGTGAAGCAGAAGAAAGTATGAAAAGATAAAGGTTTAGGATCATGTTGAGCGTGTATAAGAAAAGTGGTCCATTGGTCCAGAGACGCTGGTTGACTTGGGATTTAATTGAGAAGATGAATGAAAATTGTCCTACATTGGTATCTTTGACTTGTTGTTGAGTAGCGAGTCGATGTCCCTATAATTGATTAGTTGTTAAATCACCTACGTTATAGGAGACGTGCAGGAGAACACCCAAACCTTTGGAGCATTGGCTATTTTTCCAAGAGGGGTTGATATGAAAGAAAATAATGGAAGTGGAGTTCTCAGAATTTCTTTTTTTTGTCTAGAGTTGGATCCAAACCGCAAAAAAATTTACGGTTTTGGTTTGCCTGAAACCGCGATTTAACCGGCAGTATCGAGTTGAAACTGCAAGAAAAATGACAGTTCAAGGTTTAACCAAAACTGCAAAAAATTTAGCAGGTTTTGGTTTGCCCAATACGACTGGCTCCGTGGTGGTCTGACCGAAAGTGCAAAATTGCACAAAAAAGTGCAGTTTTATTTGAAAACCAGAACCGGTCTACACCAAAATTGCACTTCTCACGCAAGTCAGTTCTGACTTTGGTTCAACCCAGTCCGACCACACCAGACCATACCCGCACAAAAAGTTGCAGTTTTGGTTAAAAATCAAAATCGCACTTTCACACGGGTTTGTTATAGGGATCCGACCAAATCCTTTAGTTTTTTATTTTTCTGGACCAAACCCAAACTTTTGCACTCGATTTTAGATTGTGGGTTTGATTTACTAAAAAACTTTAGCTTCCAAATTATTTTTATATTATGTAATCCAAACCTAAAAATTGGATTTTTCAACAATTGATTCATAAATGTTTGATATTTAGTGACCATCTCGGTAAAAATGTTAGTTTTGACATGGACTTTTTCATGCGATTTTGGATTCCGTTTCTGATTTGGTTTGATTTGTAAAAGAAAAAAGAATTTTGACTTTTCCAATTGTTCTTTATATATTATGTAATCCAAACTTAAAAAATGGATTTTTGGCAATTGATTCATAAAAAATTTGATATTTAGTGATCATCTCGGTAAAAATTGTTAGTTTGCATATAAATATTTGGTATTGATGAGAATGATAAAAAAATTAATTAAACCTTATAGTCTCACATTGAAAGGGAGATAGATTGAGTACAGACTATACCATCAATACATATGATTTAGAATCTAGATTTGATCTCGTTGATATTTTCTTCATGTGATATCGGTAATTTTCACATGATACTAATACTTTCTTTGACAAATGTATTTTTGTATTTTTCTTAGAATGACATTTTTTTCATGTGATACCGATACATATGGATTTTTCACTTTGGTCATCTGTTTATTTTTATTTTTGCAAAAACACTTCTGACATGTATATTTTTGCATTTTCTTTATTGTTTTTAGAATGACATTCCATTTTGGTCTCGTATTTTTTTATTTTTTGAAAAAAAATTTGACATGTATATTTTTATATTTTTTATTATTTTTCTGAGAGTGACATTTATATTATATGAAATTGGCCTATGTGAATTTTTCAATTTGATTTCATGATCTTTTTCGCAAAAAATTATCACTCTTACAATTTGAAAAAATATTTTTCAACAGTCATTCTATCTCCGTGAAAAGAGTTATATAAATTTACATTATAAATTGCATCGTACCATCTTGTATGTGTCATAAATTATCCACTGTAATATATAATGATGATGACATCAAGGTGTCAAATTTTCTTGTGATATGTTGAGAAAGATCAGCGTGTTATCCTTGAGTAACTTCTATTCATTGAGCGGTGACCTTTCTGGTCTAGAGAATTCCAAGTGCATTAAACTCAAGTATGGAACTTTTTCCTTACAAAGTCTCAGCCTAGTAGAGTATTGAGTGTGGCAAGATTCTTCATGGTTAGCATCTGTCAACCCATTTTGTGTACACAAGGTAGAGGCGAATGGATGGCAGCCACCAAGACCTTTATGCACGCAAGGCTCATCCAGCTGAACTTTTCCACTTTGTTTTGGCTTTTATTTCGAATTGCTAATTTGACCTACATAGATTTTTTCTACTCGAAGGTATTGTTATTATATAAAGACATGTAACCTATGAGTTGTATAAGACTTTTTGGCTAGAATTCATCAATAAAAGTTTTCATTTTTCATCATGGATAAAGAAATTAGGTTAAACCATGTTATAACTTATGTTCATGTTCTTCGTATGATCTTATTATCTAGTTTATGAATTCTCAATAATTGGTATCAGAGCTAACTTTAAAGGTTTGACAATATAAATTTTGCTCTTGTGAATTTTGATGTTCATTATATTTTAAATTATGGTAAAGGCGTGTAAAGGATCTCTTTATGCAATAAAGGAGGGTCATTGCACTCTCAGAGAAAAACTTGAGAAGATGGAAGAATAAAGTGGAAGGAGATGGAGGTGACAATTTTTTTATGTTTGGCAGACAATGTAATGTATCACGTGATGAATGAGAAATCACCAGTTAAGGTATGGAAGAAATTAAAGACAAGTATATGTCTTTGATAAACAAGTTTCTCTAAAATAACAGTTGTACGGTCTCAAGATGAAGGAATGCTTGGATTTAAGCTAAAATATTAATGGTTTCAGTCAAATTATGAGTAACTTAAGAAATGTTGATATGGAGCTTGAGAAAAAAGTGTCGTAGGACGTCCCAAGCTTGCAAGCATATTCGGCCAACTTCCTTTATGTGTGCATGGCATGCATGATCTTAGCTCAATTCCCAACTTCATTTATTATTCGGCTGTCCAGACATTGTGTTTAATTTTGTGTTTATGTTAGTAACCTATAATAAGCCTTTGAAGCATTGTTTTAAAAAACGCGGTCCGACCGTCGGTCGGGCCGGTCGGACCGCAAAACGATCCAGCCAACGTTCCGTTTTTTGCTTAAAAAACGTTTTCGTGCGGGCCGGTTGAAATCCGGTCGAACCGTCCGGTTTTCAATAAAAACAGATCACCGATTTTCCGGTTGAACCGCAATTTCAAAAAAAAAAGAAAAAAAAGGGTTGCCTCTCTCTCCTTCACGCGTTTCCACTTTTCCTTTTCCAATTTTAGAACCCTAAAAGCCTATATCGCAAACCTTCCTCTCCGCCCCTCCGTCGAAGGTCCTCCTCTCCATCGCAAATCCTCCTCAACGCCGGAGGTCCTCCTTTTCGTCGAAGCTGGAGGTCTGGAGGTCGGGCCGTCGGAGCACGGTAGCTAGAGGGAAGTCGAGGTTCGTCGTTACACTTTCCTTCCATTTTTTAGAAAAGCTTTAGTTTAAGTTGGTTATGGTTTGCTTTAGTCGAGGGTTTTTGGATTTCCAATCTGCGAACTAAAATAAAAAATGAAATGGCAGGCATCTATGATTCTTTTTTTGGTAGGTAAAACTGATTTTTTTTTTAACAAGTGATGGGTAAAGTGATAGAAATGGAGGACTGCAATACTTGTTCTGCCCTTCACTTGTTCTGTAGTTTTTGATCTGGTAGCAAGCGCAAGTCAAAGAAAAAGAGCCTGCAATACTTGTCAAGCGATAGAAATGGAGGACTTTCCGTTCTAGCTCCTTACCGCGAAGAGGTAATGCTATCCCCTTTCTGTAAATTGATGAGGCTTAAAAAGTTCCGGTTCGACCGGCCCTGGGCCGGCCGGGCCGGCCGAGCCGGAGGTCGAACCCATTTCCGGGTCGACCTCCGGTTCGTTTCTGATAACAATGCTTTGAAGCCAATTATGAAGGAGGTTAAAGCTAAATTAATGGCTGAAGTTGAGAAGGTGTGCACGCATTATTGTTGCCTTCAAATCAGCCTTTATTCATGCCTCTATTTGTACTCGTTTGAATGGAATAATTGGACAGACTTTTGGCATTAAGAATTTCACACAAAAGTGAATTTATCCTAAGCTGCATGCTTGTAAAACCGGTTTGTTCTTGCCCTTAGCTGGCCGCCTAACTTGTTAGGAAAACCTTCCTTCTTGTTTCGGAAGATTCAAGTGGAAGTGTCACGTTACCTTTGTTATTTTAGTTTACAACCAAACTACCTTACCTTTTGAAATTTGTACGCTTCCTTTTGTGCTACGCCAAGTGGTATCAGAGCCTTGCTATGATCAAAATTCTTTATCAAGTACCCTATCCAATCAACCTTAGCCCTATCTATGAGCCGATCAACAAGGACATGATCCCTTGATCCATTCCTCAAATATCCACATAGCTCCACTAAAGACTGTGCACTATGGTCAATTCGGAGACAAACAAGAGACTTGGTGACCTTGAGACTCTCATGCGAGAAGTTCTCACCTAATTGAGGAACATGGTTGTCCAACCTGCGGCTCCAATACTACCACCTGCTAAGATACACAATCTTCCTTTGGGACATGATGATATTGACTCGGATGACACATTGGATGTGAGAGGGGTTCATGGTGCTTGTGGATGAGGCCAAGGAGATGGAGGACAAGGCTTGAGAAGAGAGGCCATTAGAGGAGAAAATAGGATTTATAGCCCTTCAAGATGAACATCGAAAAGTTCTATGGAGACATAGACGTAGAAGGCTTCTTGAATTGGTTGGATTCTGTGGAAAAATACTTTAACTCAATGGATCTCATCGAGGATCAGAAAGTGAGTTATGTGGCATTTAAGTTAGGGAGAGGCGAACTACCAATCCAAGATTGGCTATCCATAGAATAGGCCTTGAGAGAGAGGTTTTGCCTATGAATTACTTCCAGACTCTCTACTCTCAATTTCTTACATGTACACAAGGCACTCGCTCGATGAAAAATTACATGACTAAATTTATGAGGTTAGCTTCACATAATGATGTTAAGAAGAATGAGGATCAAATGATTTCTTGATTTATGGATGGACTTAATTATGAGATCAAGAGCAAGATGGAGTTTGACACGTTCCTCTACTTCCAAGATGCGTGTGCTAAGGCTCGAAAAATTGGTGCTACCTTAAAGAAGAAGAACAAGCTCCTAGCCATTTCTTTAGCCAAGGACAGTCTTCTATTTTTCTAAATGGGTGAATGAAAAGGGAGTCACAAAACCATAAGATGTTGTGCCCATTTCTAAGGCAAGAGCTTCGATTGAGGCTCCTCAAAGAAAAGGGAAGGAGGCTGAATTAAGTGGAGAGATCTGCTATGTTAAGTGCAATGCCCTTGGTCACAAGTCGAGTGATTGTTCGAGGAGGCAGTACACTCAACTTTGCGAATGTGAGGATAAAGAGGAAAAACAATCCAGGGCATACTTTTGTGCTCCTGTTAAGGAGAGTGACTAGGAGAACCAAGAGACCTCAGAAAAGGAGGGAGATGCATATTGCGGTGTCTTGAGGAAGATGGCACTCACCACAGCCAAGAAGGATGACTCGCAAAGAAATAATTTATTTTGCATCTGTTGTCATGCTAGCAAGGAAATATGTGAGATCACTATTAGTGGAGAAAGTCAAGAAAACTTTGTGAGTAGCAAGACCGTAGAGAAGCTCGGACTGAAGACCACTCCACACCGTCTTCATACTCCATTGGGTGGGTTAGGTCAGAAGGAGGGATCAAAGTCCATTCGAGATGCACCATCCTAATTATTATTGGGAAATTCTCAAATAATGTTGAATGCGACATCCTTGAGATGGATGCGTGCAATATTTTGCTTAGTGGACCTTGGGCATTTGATAACAAGGTGGTGCATAGTGGGGAGGAGAATACATATGAGGTGAAAAGGAGTGGAGAAAAGTTTACCTTGTTTCCGAAGAAACCTAACTATATGAAGGAGCAATCCAACAGTGCCATATAGCTTATTACGATGGTGACTTCTTCTCGCAAGCTCATGAGTTCTTTCCAAGAATTTGACTACCTCCACATCCTTGTCATGAAGAACTTCCAAGAAAATGAAGGGGAAGGTTTGGAATCTCTCCCAAAGGCAGTGTTAGAGTTGTTTGAGCTCTTTTCTGAGCTAATCAATGAAGACTTGCAAAATGGGCTACCTCCTCTACATGACATCCATCACCAAATTGACCTTATACCTAGTGCAACTCTTCTGAACTTGTTACATTTCCGGGCGAGTCCAAAGGAGAATCAAATTCTCTGAGATCAAGTTCAGTAATTATTAGACAAAGGTACATGCAAGAAAGCTTAAGTCCCTGTGGTGTGCCAGCCTTGCTTGTGTCGAAGAAGGAAGTCACTTGGAGAATGTGCATCGATGGTAGGGCAATAAACAAAATCATGATTGGGTATAGGTTTCCCATCCCTCACCTCGATGACATATTGGACAATTTGAGTGGTACAACCATATTTTCCAAAATTGACCTATAAAGTGGGTATCATTAGATCAGGATTCAGCCTGATGATGAATGGAAGATCGTATTTAAAATACAAGATGGTTTGTACGAATGGCTCGTGATGCCTTTTGGGCTGATAAATACCCCGAGCACCTTCATAAGGCTAATGTATCAGGTCCTGAAGCCTTTTCTTGACAAGTATGTTGTGGTCTATTTTGATGACATCTTGGTTTATAGCAAAACCAAAGATGATCATTTGGTGCACTTGAAAGAGGTGTTCTCAACTCTTTGATCAAATTAGTTGTACGTGAACCTGAAGAAATGTAGCTTATGGAAGAGCCAACTTTTGTTTTTGGGATTCCTAGTTGGAAAAAAACGAATTCATGTCAATCAGGCCAAGATAGAAGCAACCCACTATTGGCTCGCGACTTTGAATGTCAGCCAGACTCGTAGCTTTCTTGGCTTGGCATCCTTTTACTACAAGTTCATATAGGACTTCAGTGTGATTGCTGCTCCCCTCACGACCTTACTGAAGAAGCATACTCCATTTGTGTGGGGAGATGATACTGAGCATGTCTTTCAGACCTTGAAAGAGAAGCTAAGCACTACACCTGTGCTCGCACTCTCTGACTTTGCCAACCTTTTTGAAGTAGAAGTTGATACATTCGGGCTTGGGATTGGAGCTGTACTTTCACAAGAAAAGAGGCATGTGGCTTATTTCAGCAAAAAACTTAGTGAGGTAAGACTTAAGTGGACCACGTACGAAAATGAATTATATGCCATCTTTCGAGCCCTCAAGAGATGGGAGCATTACCTTGCTGGTAAGGAGTTTGTACTCTACTTGGATCATAAAACTTTGAAGTTTTTGCATGACCAGTCTAAACTTAGTAATCTGATGCACGCTCATTGGTGCACTTATTTGCAAAAACATTTTGTTGAAGATATCACACAAGAGTGGGACTACGAATATAGTTGTCGGTGCCTTGAGTAGGAGACTTGCATTGCTTATCGAGTTGCAAGGTATGATAATTGCTTTTGATTGTGTTCGAGATATGCATGAGGATGATGGAGATTTTGGTGATGCCTAGTTGAAGTGCGAAGAAGGAAAGGGTGTAGGTGATTATTTCTTGCAAGATAGGTTTCTAATGAAAGGGAACCAGCTTTATGTGTCGAAGTCATCACTTTATGATTAATTGATGCAAGAAATACATGCTGGAGGTCTTGTGACTCATTTGGGACATGATAACACACTGTCCTCTTTGCAAGAACATTGCTATTGGTCGAAGATGTATAAGGACATTGCTAAATTTGTGCAATATTGTCGTGTATGCCAAGAAACGAAGGGGGATATCAGCAATGCCAAACTTTACACTCCATTGCCTATTCCAAAGGCTATATAGAAAGATCTCAGCATGGATTTTATTCTCGACTTACCCTGCACTCCAAGAGGGGCAGATTCTATTTTTGTCATTATGGACAGGTTGTCAAAGATGGCGCACTTTGTGCCATGCAGGAAGACTAATGATGCATCCACAGTAGCAAGACGCTTCTTCAAGGAGGTGGTGCGTTTGCATGGAGTGTCAAAGACTATTGTTTTTGACTGAGACACAAAGTTTTTTGCCAGTTTTTAGAAGACTCTTTGGAGGATGTTTAATGCTATACTCTAATTTAGCACCACCACATACCCGCAAACTGATGGTCAGACTGAAGCTAATAATCGTACCTTTGGTAACCTCTTATGTAGCTTGTGTCATGAGAGGCAAAGACAGTGTGATCTTGCTTTCCCTATTGTAGAGTTTGCTTATAATGGAGTTGTTCACAGGTCAATATGAAAGTCTCCCTTTACGTTGGTGTACACGAAGACTCCTAATTATTTGGTGGATGTTTCTAGTGTGCCATGACATGTTTGAGCTAACATAAGTGCTCACTCATTCCTAGAAGATGTGCAATCCATCCTAAAAGTTATAAAGAAGAGGCTTGGTGAAATGTATGCTAAAGAGAAGGAGCAAGTTGATGCCAAGCGAAAGGTGCAAAGTTTCCAACCCGACGAATAGGTTATGGTCTACTTTCATAAGGAACGCATGCCTACAAGCTTAGGAGGCAAGCTACAAGCCTGAAGATTTGGTCCTTACAAAGTGCTAAGGTATGTCAATGACAATGCATATATGATTGACCTGCGAGAAGATTTAGGGGTGTCACGGATGTTGAATGTTGCAGATCTCACTCCATTTTATAACCATCTTCCTATGCCAAGTTACTTAGCTGCTTAGGACTAGCATAATTTTTAAGGAGGGGAGGATGCCGTAGGATGTCCCAAGCTTGTAAGCATATTTGGCCAACTTCCTTTACGTGTGCATGGCGTGCATGATCTTAGCTCAATTCCCAGCTTCATTTATTGTTCGGTTGTCCAGACGTTATGTTTAATTTCATGTTTATATTAGTAACGTGTAATAAGGCTTTAAAGCCAATTATGAAGAGGTTAAAGCTGGATTAACGGCTGAAGGTGAGAAGAAGCACACGCATTATTACTGCCTTCAAATCAGCCTTTATTCATGCCTCTATTTGTACTCGTTTGAATGGAATAATTGGATAGACTTTTGGCATTAAGAGTTTCACACAAAAGTGAATTTATCCTAAGCTACGTGCTTGTAAAACCGGTTCCTTCTTGCCCTTAGCTGGCTACCTAACTTGTTAGGCAAACCTTCCTTCTTGTTTCGAAAGATTCATGTGGAAGTGTCACGTTACCTTTGTTATTTTAGTTCACAAGCAACCTACCTTACCTTTTCAAATTCATACGTATCCTTTTGTGCTACGCCAAAAAGACAATGAATTGTTGCTCCTAAATTTCTTACCAAGTTCCTATAAGAATTTGGTAACAAACTTAACTTGGGGGAAGGAGCTTATAGTGTTGGAAAATATCACAAATGCTCTCCTAAGATTTTATCAAAAGAAAAAAATGAGAAATGAACGAACAAAAGTGCTACTTATGAGGGATAGCCACGGTAATCAATGAGCAAAAGATGAAAGAGGATATAGGTTAGGGTCAATGAGATTCATGAGAAACTACTATGATTGCAAAGAAAAATAGCACATAAAGAAAGAATGTCCAAGAAGTGAGGACTGCGAGAGAGGATTGACATCCATGATAATAGTCTCATGTTTGGACAAATTGGATGGTGGTTTTCTTTCTATTTTATTAGTTGAAAAGCATTAAGATTTGTCGATTTTGAATAGGATTTGCTCCTTTTACATGACATCTAAAAGAGGGTGGTATGATATCCACAAATTTATTGATTTAGATATCGTAATTATAGGTGATAGTTTTGCTTGTTGGATTATTGACATATGTGATATCTGTGTATAATGGTATCATTAAAAAGTTGTGTGGGGTAAGGCATATTACAAAGTTGGAGAGAAATTTGATCTTCTTGGATTGTAGCGAGTATGGCTATAATATTATAGGCAGTCTAGTCGAGGTGGAGAAGGATATTATAGTGATGATTAATGGTGAAAAAAATGTTAGAAATACCTACAAGTTAGTTGGGGTACTATTGTA
>SOPF01024351.1:0-17130 GCA_012979155.1 Hypericum perforatum | reverse complement strand
TACTTCTCAAAATAATTATGCCTCTCGGAATGACGGCTCTGACCCCTTTTAAATAAAACATGGATAACCCTAACTTCTAGGTCAAACCTAATGATAAATTATTTATCACTACTTGGTAAATTACTTAACTACGCTTACACTTTTTAGAAATATTTAGCAATATTTTATGGTTATTATAGAAAGCATTTTCCATCATCAACAAATTCTCTGGTGAGCCAGCGACACACTCTGTTCACGAATACTGATGTGTGTCTAAAATAGACATTAAACACATATGATTTTGAGACTTTTTTTGCACTTTTATCTTTAATTTTATATTGTTTTAGTTAACTTTTGAGTTCTAGGTGACTAATACATTCTTTGTACTAACTTATAAGAAGAGAGGCAATTTTGGGCAGAAATTATAAATGAAAAAGAGTCTAGCAAGGACAGTTACCTTGGAAGAATATTTTGGTCAATTTTGGAGCAGAATTTTGAGAATTTTATTAACGAAACAATTGAAGATCTTTCTTTCCTCTTTCTGTCGATATAAAGAAAGCATAAATTAGATTTCGGACAAGGAATTTATGACCAAAATACTGAAGACTTTTTTGGCAAAATATTATAGCAGAAATTTGGGGACAATATTAAAAATTCAGTTAGTACAAGTTTAGGAGGGTTATATAACCCTAGTAGCTTTAGTTTTGGATCTCATCGTATTTTATATATCTTTTATCATATTTTTATTTCATAGATTAGGTTTTATTATGAGTAACTAATCCTCTTGGTGGTTGTGGGTATTTGACTATTTTGTATCTATTTTTTTTATTTGATGGGAGTTTTTTAAAAACAAAAACTAATCCTCTTGGTGGATTTGATGGAGGAAACCATGGCTGTGAGGATCTTGCGTTATTCATCTTGTTCATTTTTGTATTTACTTATTTCTTGTTCTTAATATTGTTCTCGAATGATTTGCGATCGTGAATTTATTCTAGAACGAACATGCCATCGATTTATGATTACCGGTTGCAGTTAGCAATTGAACTAGGAGCAAAGTTAATTCATCAAGGAATGGTTATTACCAAAATAATTAACTAGGAATAAATAAGGTTATTTTTTACATCTGAGTATAATCGCTAGCAGTAGAAACATCTATTCGTAATGCTATTATCTTATAGTTGTCGTGGCTTATGAAATGATAAACAACTTGTTAGACAATCGTTGGGCTAGTTGATTGTAGGATGTTAGTGGTCTTTTTACGATCGCGAGAGATTTACCCATATTTGCTAGATGATCTTTAGTGATCTAATGTTCGATCACGTGGTATTCTAACCTTAAATCTACTGTTTGTTTCTTTTTAGTTCTTTGTTTAGTTTATTTCCAACTATTTACAAAATTCCCCATTTTACTTTCTTCGTTTAGTTCATTAGATTAATCATTTATCGTTCCTCTTTGGATCTGACTCGGCATCTTCCCTACTTACTAAAAGTTTTTGAGCTGTAAAGTATCAATTTATTTTGAAAGGCTTTGACACGATCGTCAAAATTTGGCATCGTTGCAAGGGAGTTAAACATATTATTTGATAGGTCTAACATATTATGTTCTATAGAGCTTCATGAGTAGGTCCATGAACCTCTATGTTTGAACCAAACTACGATGGATGGATTGATTATCCTATGGAGTACTATGGAGATCGATTTCATTGAAATCATGATCTCTATGCTCATACTTATCAACCACGTCCACAACAAGCATTCAACTCCTCACTAGAAGAACTTATCAAGATTTGAGCCATTAGCTCGAATCAAAGTATCTAAGCTACTAACAATAGTATTCAGAATTTCATTAACCGAACCTAAGAAAGCATCAAAAATATCGAAGAGCAAATATCTCAACTTGTAGCTAATATAAGGGAGATTTAAGAAAACGGTATGAATGTGGAGTGCCAAGAGTTCAAGATGGAAGTTATAAAGGTAGAGATGCAACCCGAAGAGGAAATGGTAAACCTTGAAGAAGAACAACAACAACAATAAAATGAATATGAGGCGATGTTCATGCCGCAGCTCATCGAAGAACCATTAGAGATCATGCTACTTTTAGCAATACCAATGAAATTACAACAATTGGAGTTTGAAGTTAAGGTTAGTAGACCCTATATATCATGTCACCATATCAATTTGTTAAAGAGGATGAAGGCACCAAGAGTGAACATGAAGAGGATGATTGCAAAACTTTCTCGAGTTAAAATGATGATTCGGGAACAAAACCACATATTTAATCCGAGTTGAAAGAGATCAAGATATGTCTAACTAACGACGCTAAATTAACACTTATTGGGAGGTAACTCAATGTTTTTTCTAGATTTTTTTAATTATAGAATAATACTCCTTAATTGGGTCTAATAAATTGTCTTAATTTTGGAGGAAAACATATGGTTGAAGTATTAAAAAAAATTATTCCCGATCATTTGATCTTCGCGACAATAAAATATTATCCCTACCCGTTGCGGTGGAGCTGCTCATGATGCTAGCTTAATTATTCGCACTTCCCTCGCAGCGATGACAGCTCTCAGTGACGAGGTGGACAGATTAAATTATTCAAGGAAGTATTTAATTATGTCTCCTCCCTCGCAGCAATGGACACACCTTGCCACAGGTGTACAGCACAGTTACCGGGGGAGATTAAATTATTTAGTCTCTCGCAACGAGAATTTTTAAACGCCACGAAGTCAATAGGTTTAATTAAATAACTCAACCCTTCTCTTGCGACAAACAAAGAAATTGTGACGAGGAGTTCAAGCCGATTAGTCGATTTGTCACAGATTATGTTATTCTATTGTCACAGCGAACAATTATCAACGCCACAGACTGCCCAGAAGAAAACAAATTCAGTGCCACATACTCTTACAAGTTCAAGTTCAAGTTCAACGCATACGAATAGTTTTAGTCCTACTTGGACTCTTGCAAATCACAATTCTCATTGAACTTTCTCTTCCACTTCAATTAATTCGTCCATTTAATTTAATTCTTCCGTTATTATATATCATGTCATGCTTAATTTAGTTCATCAATTTTTTTTACACAAACAATAATGTTTACAAAGATGGATAGAGTCACATTACAACCTCACGCCACAAGCAAACTTGGAAGCTGCCAAAGCCAACCTGAGCTTAGCCGAGCCAATCTATAGATATCAAATGTGACTCTGATTTTTACGGTTGTTGAACAACTTCGCACTCTCTTCCGATTCATGACACGTTCAAGGTATCGTTTCTTATCACGATAATGTCGAAGTCATTTGTGCTTGCATGTTTGTAGAGTAAGAAGTTGATACACATTACATTGGTCGTGATGATGGCCAAAATGGAGGAGCATTCTGCCTATGTGCCTTATAAGCTAATCAATTTAAAGGCACATCGCACCATCGTAGAGCACGAGCAAACCCAAGATACACCCATGCTTCGCCTTAATCTTGTGCAGATCAACTCCAAGCCACCACTACCTCAAGCAAGCAAAGCACCACTTGAAGGAATTCCTTAACCCTAAACTCATTTGATTTATTAATTGTTTTTTTCTTTTTTTCTTCTTTTGTTTTTTGTATTTTCTTTTCTTCTGTGTTTCGTGTGTCCCTTATGTTTCATTTTTTTCTTTTAATTTTTTTAGGTCACCCTATAACATGAGTACATGTTGTTCTCTAAGTGTGGGAATGTTTATGTAATTTTTAGTTTGTCTTATGTGTCGAGGCAACTACTTACATGAACTTGTAACCTTGAATTTTTGAGCCACAAAAAACTTAAGATTCTTAGGAAAGCTCATGTTAGGATAAAATTAGCAAGGATATTAAAACCCATAATGAGAATTAATTCTTGCTTTTCAAAAACCTAATTGAATTAAGCGACCACTAGGGTATAAGACTGATAAAATACTTGCAAGAATTCTGGTGGCATGACTATAGCAACCAACTTTCTCTTATATCATAAAAATATTTTAGCTGACTTGTGTGAGGACTAAATGAAAAAACGTTGGTGCCCTTCTATGTTTTTATGGAAAAATGTTCTTAAAGGATGTGAAAGAAAGGAAAGGAAATTGATATGTGAAATGTGAAAAGCAAAGGTGGAATGAGAAAGAATGCTGGCGGAAGGGCAATAGTCAAGAAAATAATTGGCATTGTTATCAGCTCCGGCCTAATTAGGATAGAGCTTGAGGACAGTTATAGGTGTAACTAGAGTAACAAAAAGTTGTAACAAGTCCTATTGACATCCAAGAGTGAAGTCCCAAGTGTCATGCGAGGCAAAGCTAAATAGCATTATAAGTGCATTAATATCCATTCATGCCTTGTGCTTATTGATGTTGAGTCTCTAGTGATCTTCATTCTTTTTTAATGATTAAAATTATAGGGAACTACTTTGATTTGTGGGCACGATTTGAATTGTGAAAGTAACTTGGCATTGGAATTCATAAGGATAGTCTTTTATTAATGGTTTGTTGATTCATTGTGGTTAAAATACAAATGACCGAGCTGCCAACATATGTTTCATTTGTATGTGTTGTGTTTTCTTTAGTTTTCTTTTCAGTCTTTGTTATTTTAAGTCTATGTTTCAATTTAGTTATTGCTTGATGACAAGCAAAGTTTAAGTGTGGGGATGTTTGATGTGTGTCTAAAATACGCATTAAACGCATATGATTTTGACCTATTTTTGCACTTTTATCTTTAATTCTATATTGTTTTAGTTAATTTTTGAATTTTAAGTGGCCAATGGACTCTTTGTGCTAATTTATAGGAAAATAGGTAATTTTGGGAAGAAATTATACATGAAAGAAGAGTTAGCAGGGACAGCTTCCTTAGAGGGATATTTTGATTCGTTATGGAGCATAATTATGAGAATCTTATAAGAGAAACAATTAAAGATCTTTCTTTGCTCTTTCTGTTGATATAAAGAATGCATAAATTGAATTTCAGACAAGGAAGTTATGGCCAAAATATTGAAGATTTATTACCAAAATTTTGAAACAATATTGAAAGGTTAGGAGTCTTTAGGTCAAACATTTTAGGTTTAGGAGGGTTATATAACCCTAGTAGCTTTAGTTTTGGGTCTCATCGTACTTCATCTATCATTCATCATATTTTTATTCCATAGATTAGGTTTTATTATGAGGAACTGATCCTTTTGGTGGATTTGAGGAAGGAACCCATGGTTGTGAGAATCTTGTTTTATTCATCTTATTCTTTTTATTATTTACTTATTTCTTGTTCTTAATATTGTTATTAAATGGTTTGCGGTCGTGGATTTATTCTAAAACTAACATGCCATCAATTTCTGATTAGTGGTTGTAGTTAGGAATTAAACTAGGAGCAAACTTAATTCAGCAAGGAATGGTTGTTACCAAACTAATTAACTAGGAATAAGTAACTCTAGTTTTTACATACCAAGGTTTTGAATATAATTACTATGAGTAGAAAAATCTATTCCTAATGCTATTGCCTTGTAGTTTCCTTGGCCAATGAGATGATAAACAACTAGTTAGATGGTCATTTAGCTAGTTGATTGTAGGATGTTAGTGGTCTTTTTGCGATCGCGGGAGATTTACCCCTATTTGCTAGATGAATAAGATTATCTTTAGTGATTCAATAATTGATCGCGTTTGTATTCCAACCTTACATCTACCATTTGTTTCTTATTAGTTCCTTGCGAATACTTATTTTCATTTTCTTAGTTTAGTTTATTTCCAACTATTTACGAAACTCTCCATTTTTTTTGTTTAGTTCGTTAGATTAATCATTTATGATCTCTCTTTAGATCTCACTCGATATCTTCCCTGCTTGCTACAAGTTGTCATTGCTGAGAGCCTCCTAGGTGTAAAGGATGGTGACCATCTAGTAATCCTTTACAACTCAACCAAACACGAACACCATGGAAGAATTGCCATAACCTTCTTTGTGCGTGGATTCAAAAATAGTAACTTCCCAATGAACGTTTAAAATTAAACTAATAATTAGTGTCATATGAGCTCTTACGCATAAGATTTATTGATAATAGAGTCTAATTTTATGACTCGAATATAAATTAATAGTTTACATAAAGTGCATAACATTAAATAATCAAAACTCATTAAGTGCTTGAAATTTTTCACAAAATAAATAAACATGTCCATAACGTGAAAAATTTCAATAAATGTACTAAAATAATTTCTCAACTAAAAGATGGAACATAAAATAATCAATAATTATCAATATGTATATCTTAAGAAAGTGATTACTTCTAGCTCTTTTCTTGCTATGTTTGGTTTGCTTTCCGTTCATGCAATCTACACTTATAACCAGATCACTAAAATTCAAATTTGGTAGAATCTCATTTCTTATTAATTTTTCTAACCTTTCATGCTATATATGATCCAAATATTTATGCCACAAGTAAACAAAATTATTAATTTCAATATTATGAACATGTAATAGAGATTTAATGTAGACACTATTAAATTTTAGGTTATATAAACCATCAGATAGAACTCTAGAAACAAGAAAGTTTGTATTCTTAAATAAACTAAAACATCTAAATCCAAACATAACATGAAAATTACAAATCTCTAATATAGAATAATCATATTTCTAGATATTAAAAGGACATAGCAAGTTTGTAATAAATCAAATAATGATTAGTGTCTAAGACAAACGGTAAGTCCCAATACCTTCGATTGAAACCTTTGTTCAATTTTCCATGAGGAACTTTCATTTGGATTTATAATTTAGATTGAATTGAATCTTTACGTAACATTCAAAACATGAGTTGAAGAACCAAAAGTCAATCCATCAAGTATAAGAACATACTTGATATAAATTTGATTCGAAATACATAAATATATTATCTTTACATTTTTTTTCAAACCAAGCTTTACGTTTTAGGTAGTCTTTCCAATAATATACCTCTTTTTTACAAAAATGATACTTATATCACACCTCTTTTCATTCATGGTAGGTTGTTCTACCTTAACATTATCATTCCTTTTAAATTTTTTTGCTTTCAATTGTTATGCTTTCTTTAGGCTAATATAGGCTAGGAGAATTACTTTCTTGGTTATTTAATATATTTTCCTCCTAAATAAGCTTACTAGTCAATTCATTAAGAGTCCATTTATCTTTTATGGTGTAACTAATCTAAAATGGGCCATATTTAAGAGGTAGTAAGTTCAATGTAATTTGTACCAAGAATGAGTCGTGAGTCATAGGGTCTCTAATCTTATTGTCAAATTTATCATCTTTAGCATATGATCATGCATACTTTCTGACCTATTTAACTTTATGGTCATAAGATTTATTGTTAATGTGCTAGTAATCTAATATATCAATGTGTCTAATCTAATATATCAACTTGTACAATCTATTATATTATCTACTATTATTTTTTTCCATTTGGGAGATTTGGAAAGGGGATAGGAATATCCTACTCGTTTGATATGACGCAAAATCTCTTAAAAGAAGGAATGGCTTTGAGCAATTGTGCTTCATTGATATCTCAGGTACTACCTCTAAGGCAATGGGAAATTAACTTTTCGTGTGATTTTCCTACTTTCATTCATAGTGAGTTGTTCTTATTTTCTTATATAGCATCACCTTGTATAAATTTTGTCATGTAATATAATGTTTTTAGCAAGGTAAGTGGTTAAAGCCATTTCACTCAAATGCTGGTGAAATGTGTGATGATTAGAAATTTTCTCACTATCTAGGAATTAAGACATCTATTAAAAGAGTATCTTTCATTATATCGACACATAAGTAGTCAAAGATAAACTAATGTAAATTTTTTGTACAAACTAGTTTATGTAATATCTCATACTATTTTTAATCATTATCATACAAACTTTTTGTTATTATTTAATTATCTCATTCATTTTTATTTTATATTGTTGTTCAGTGGTTCTTCCTATAGTTGTTTGATGAACACTATAAGGTGTTTATGGTCGATTATGCTTAGAAACTATGTTATGTATTAAATAGTAAAGACGCAAAGAAGGAGAAGGATTTACTAGTCAATTTTGCTAGAAAGTTGGTACGTCTCTTCTTGTTCTATCTAAAAGACATTAAAGATGTTGACATTACTAGCTACACATTGGAAGTCTTGCACAAAATACCAAAGCATAATTAGATTTAACTATAAAGTTTATGTCACCCTATTTTATCAACAATACATGCATAGATGAGCACAACATCGTGTGAAGCCAATGTTTGATATCCATTACAGGACTAAATTGGTTTTAAAAAAGGAAAGGAACAAAATGTATTGAGATGATTGTTTTACATCCAAACAACCTATTAAAAAGTGCCCTTAAATGAAGAAGCCAACATGTAGGAAGAAGAAATCAAAGAAATGAGTTATATCAACTTGTTTGAGTGTTAGGTTCTAACTTTTGTGATAATAATATAATGGGTGGAAACATTTATGTGAACATTATATTTTAAGGGGTGAACATTAAATGGTTTATTAGTAGGTGACTAAATATTTTGATATTTGTTAAATGATAGTTTAATCTAGTTTAGTAATTTGTTCAATTCCTTTTTATTCTAATTTTTGAATTATATCAATTAATTATTCTATTATATAAGATAGACAAAATCATTGAATCAAACAAACTACACTATTAAATCAAAGAGACTAAACTATTATATTATATAGACCAAATTGTTGAATAAAATATATAGTACTACTAATCAAATAGATCAATCCATTATATCAACTTTTTAATTGAAAGAGAAAATTCTTTTTTTAACAACCATATTTTCCATATATGTGGCAAATAATGGTCACATATAGATTGATTTAAGTAAAAACTAAAATAGAGTAATTTGTTGTATAAACCTAATTAAACTATTGTATTATATAGATAAAATTATTGAGACCATACCATTGAATCAAATAGACCAACACTTTGTAAAAATTTTTGAATCGGAGAGAAAATATCTTTTTAAAAAAATCATGTTATTTTTGAATTCATGGAAAACAATGGCCACATCTGTAGATTATTTCAGAATAAGAATGAAAATAGAGCAATTCACTATATCAAATCGATCAAATTATTATATCAGATAAACTAATCAATAGAATCAAATAGACCATACCATTCAATAAAATAGAACAATCTATTTTTCAATCACTGTTATCTACAATCATTATATCCTAATAGTTCCAACAATTACATAAAATAATTTCAAACTATTACCATAGTAATTAAACAATCCCATATTGGGCTAAATAATTTAAGTTTATAGCCAAATGTTTGAACTCTTTTTTGTTCAATCATCTAAGCTCATTTACACTATTTATCCTTCTCTTTTGCTATCCTTGGATTGTTCTTGATCTTTATAGTTATGGTGACTAGGTGAGATATTGATCATTCTACATTGTCATTTACCTTGTTTGATTGTATTTGAGTACTTTGATCTTGTGGCATTTTATTTCTTGCATTAATAATGAGATCCTCCAAGAGTAATATATTCTCATGGCCTGCAATGTTTCAGCTATTAAGTATAATAGCTCATATTTTATTTTATTTATGCGTTGCCTGTTGTTGCTCACCAACATTATAGTGATAGTAAGCCATGACGTATCAACTTCATCCTTTACTAATACTATCCACCTTTTCAAAATGTAGAATTAAGGTACCTCCCTGAATTTTTTTTCCTTAAGGTTCTTAGTGCTTTTAATAAATGGCATGAGTACAAAAGTAACATATTTGACTTATAGATCTGCATTATTTGCTCATCTAACTTAATTGAAGTGATCTACATAGGTAAACTATTATATCATGTCAAACCATCATATCCAATATACTAAACCATCATATCATAATAGTTTTATTCATTTGTAGATTAAAACACTGTACATAAATAAACTTACCCACGGGATTGTGCTTATCCATTTATAGATCCATACTATATACAATTACTATATTTTATTCCTCTTGAAATTGGTCATACACATAATGTACATATAGATTTTTGCTAAATTAAGCAATAAATTCATCTTGTTTTATTGTGTGCAACTTATCCTTGGATTGAAAATCCACTTTCTTTATTGTTTCATGTCTTCTACCATCCAACAAATTGTTAAATGCTTGAAAAAGTATAGAAAATTATGATGGAGTTGTAAATACTACTTTATGATGTTGTTGAAAAACACACCATAACCATCCTAGATAAAAAGATACCCATTAGATTTATTTTTTAAATCATGTGGAAGATTGGATGGTCAAAATTTTCCTAAGGTATTTTAGTAATTTTATTAAATCTATCAACCCTCCTTCTTTCCTATCCCCATCACTCTCTCTTTTCTAAAAAAAGTCTCTCTCTTATAAAAACCCTAATAAACCATCTCTCCTAGTTTTCATGGCTTATAAGTTCAAAAACATCCATGTCGATGATGCTGGTAGATCTTATTGTTTGCTAATTGAGTTCAAAAACCATCTAGCAACCGCTCATCGAACCCAATAGAGCTTCTTCTCTATCTTGAGATAATCCAACTGGCAAGATCTTAGTGATGCAAAGCCGAGACAAGATCCATCAAGGGATGAAAGTTGGAAGATGATGGTGCCATTTTATCAAGAGATGTCATGCTAAGCTACCTATTTAGTTAGATCTCAACATTAAATCCATTATATTAGTATGATCAAGCACTTTTAACTTAGCAGAGAAACCATTAAGTAAAGTAGTTCAAAGTAGTGTATCATGTAGGTTAAACTATTGTATTAAATAGGTCAAATTAGTTACTCATGTAATTAGAACTATCGAACAATTATCATAAACTATTGTATCATGTATTTTAAATTATTGTTTCATGTAGTTCAAGATGCTGTAACAAGTAACTATTACCAGTGTATCATACTAGTATTCCAATGTATATTTTTAGTCAAATTACATAGTACAATGATTTGTTAACATTGATTAAATGGTTTGATTTTTATTAAATGATAATGTTATCTAGTTTATTAATATATTCAATCCATTTTTTTATTAATCTAATCAATCTATTATATAAAATTGATAAATTCGTTACAACAGAAAGACCAAATCATTGTATCAGATAGACTAATCAATTGTAGTAATCTTTGAAGTCTAGGAAAAAATTTCTTTAACAAATACAAATATATTCTCCACGCCGATAACAAATAATGGTCACGTCCATAGAATATGTCGATAGAAAAAAATAGAGTATAAAAGTGATCAATCCATTGTATAAAAGATATCAATCCATTTTAGGAAATATGAAAATTTATTAAATCAAATAGACCAAATCATTATATCAACACTGTACTCAAGATCGTGTAAATGACCATCATATTTGTGCCTCTAGATATGCAACAACATGCCACTACAAAATAAAATATAAATCCCTTCTTTTTTTTATCTCTAAGCTACTTCAAATTTCCATTATCTCCTTCTTGTCTCTTATCATTACTTGTAACTGAAAGAGGGTGATGGATTCGTGAAAGAAAAAAAAGGATGATTAAAAGACAAATAATACGTAACATTAATAATTCTTACAGAAAAATATTCTAACTCCTATAAAAGGTGGTACTCTTTGGATGAAAAAAATAAACAAAAGGTGTACCCTTTTAAATTTTGTTGTCTTGCCACATCATTAATTTTGGACTAAGATGTAATCGTGCTTGGCTTTCCACAGTATTATAAAAGGGTTCCTTTACACATCGTAAGTGATAAGTAGGCTAAAAACATTATCCGAATCATCAATTGATGAGTGTGTGAAACCACACTTACAAATAGAACTTTTTGATACTTTTTGATGAGTTAAACTAAAACCTATATCTTAAAAATTTGCAAATCACAAATTACTAAAGTAGACTATAACCGATATTTGATAAGTATGATCTATTATTTTTAAGAAGTTGGTGATTCGAATCTCATCTCTTAAAAAAATAGTAAAAACTTTAGTTCGATAGAAAATAAATTTTAAAATTTTCTAAAAACTCTAAAATTTAAATTTAATTACCTAAATTCTAAATTCACAAACACAAATTTGGACTTTAGAAATAGCACTATAAGAGTATGGAACCATAAAACGGAAAACTGTACACCCTAAAATGAATGTGGTTGGTGTTACAAGGTCCCAACCACAGGAGGAAAGGCCACATGGAAGAGAACATGATTGAGAAAAGATAAATTATCATTTTTATTTTATGATATTTGATATTATCTTATTTTTATCTGTAAAGTATATTTGTCCCTAAAAAAAATTTCAAAGTCAATAAAGCATTTTATTGTCAAATAAGATACATCTCAACCAACATTTATTAATCCGATATAAATAATCAAATATGCAACTTTTTAGATTTAAAAAAATTCATTTTCTATCATGAAATTTTGCGCATTCATATTTTCGTATTCTATAATTTGAAATACATAAATAGGTTCAATTTATTTTATCTTTTGTAAAAAATAGGCCGTGGACTGGTTTTTTTCTTTTTAAATGATGACACATCATATTCTGAGTGTATTATCACATCTAGGAGTGAGCATTTCAGATAATCCGAATATCCGAATTTATCATTATCCGAAATATCCAAAATTACATTTTTTGCATCCGAATCCAATAACGAATTATCCGAAATATAAAACCCGAAAATATTTCGGATTCGGATTCGGATAATACGAATTATCTGAATTTATAAAATAAGCCAATGATCATCCGAAATCAAAATTAGTTACAGCTTAATATAATCAGCCTATATATACACAAAAAGTAATTAATGAGCCAGCTGTATATAACGGCTCCTTTGTAACGGATGGTATAGTGTATTATGTATACTGATTACGCAGCTAAGACCCAATTTAATCAATTGTGTAATGACAAAAGTGGACGTGGCTAATTTGGTGCAACACATCTGCGATTTCTGCAGATGATCATCCTCACAAAATATCATTACCCAATCAAAAGAAGTAAGGTTCAAATTACAACAATTTAATATATGTAGGTTTTGTACTTAGAGTCCATCCCACTAGAAAAATATAATATATATTTAATAATTTGTTTCGAATAATTTGAATTAAATATTTTTTATCCGAATCCGAATCCAAATCCGAAATAAAAATATCGTATAATCCGAATCCGAACATATAATTATCGGAATCCGAAAAAAATTTCGGATATCAGATTCGGACATCGGATTCGGATATTTTTGCTCACCCGTAAATTCACATCATTAGTCAAAGGGATGAGTTGTAAATTACCATTGTAATACTAAATTAATTACAATTTTTCAAATGTATTAGACGAAAATTCAACCCATCAGCTCCCCCCACAGCTCGAAACTCTTGATCATGTCCACCGCTGCCGATGGCGGACTCCCAACTCTGATCCTTGCTCCCCCAAACGACGTCGGCGTCATCATCTTGGTTTGCTCTCCCAACTAACAGCTTGTTTTATCAAAATTAAAATAAGTTGAATCCATTTTATATATTTTTAAATCACATTGTATGCAATTAAAAATTCACCAAAATATGGAGTACTAAAATAATTTTTTTATTTTCTTAATCCTACAAAATAAGCAGAACACAACAAAACACACCTCAATGTGGGCATAACGTGCACCGCTAGAGTCCCTATTTATTCTCTGATCCATTATAATCTTACCGTCGTCAAAGTGGAAAAAATGGTGGGCATCCAAGAAATATCCTCCTTCAACACAACCTCGCTAGCCCTCATCCTCCCTTCCCTTCTACTCATCCTAGCCCTCTCATGGCGCTTCATGACCTCCAAACCAGGCAAGAACAACTTGCCACCTTCACCCCCAAAGGTTCCCATCTTAGGAAACCTCTTCCAGCTTGGGCTACTCCCTCACCGTACTCTGGCGTCCCTGGCTGACCGCTACGGACCCGTCATGCTCCTCCACCTCGGGTCAGTCCCCACGCTGGTGGTCTCGTCAGCCGAAGCCGCGAAGGAGATAGTTAAGACCCACGATCTTATCTTCGCGAATAGGCCCGATGCGAGCATCCAGAGGCGGCTTCTTTATGACTACAAGGACTTGGCTTTGGCCCCGTACTCAGAGTACTGGAGGCAGATGAGGAGCATATGTGTTTTGCAGCTTCTTAGCCCGAAAAGGGTCCAATCTTTTAGACCCATAAGAGAGGAGGAAACCCTTTTAATGGTGCAGAAGATAGAGCAGACTAGCTTAGGGTCACCTGTTGACTTGAGTCAACTGTTTGCTGGTCTGACCAATGATGTGGTGTGTAGGGTTGCGTTTGGGAAGAAGTACAGCGGAGGGGATGGAGCCCACAAGTTCAAGAAGATAATGGAGGAGTTTGGAGCCCTTTTGGGTACTTTTAATATTGCAGATTTCGTTCCCTGGCTTGGTTGGCTGAACAATTTTAATGGCTTGAATGCTAGGGTAGAGAGGGTCTTCGGGGAATTGGATTCCTTCTTTGGACAGATTGTAGATGATCATTTGACGAAAAATGGATCGGATTTGAAGGAGGATGATATGGATTTCGTTGACGTTCTGCTTCGGATTCAGAAAAATGGAACCGATGGTGTCTCTATTGGCATAGATAACATCAAAGCCATGATTCTGGTAATATTAATTTTTGCCTTGCTCAAGTTTTGTCCGTGCAATTGCTGCATCCGAAAGAATTGTGTGATATGTTTTCTTCATTGGTGCCATAAGAATTAGTTTCCAGTCAAATAAGATTTTAAAATTAATTTTTCATAATTTAATATTATGCGGCCTTCAATCTATTAGTTAAATTAAAATAATTGTTAAATAATTTGTTTGGTGTTTTAGGAATAATCTATTAGTTAAATAATTGTTAAATATTATGCGGCCTTCAACCTGTATTATATGGTCTTTTTTTGGTTTCTTAATTGTTAAAACCTGTACAGTCGTACTGATCCAAACATGAAAAAAAAAAATCCGAGAGCACTATCTAAATTTTTTTTAGCATACTAATCCCCCGTAAGAAAAAAAAATTGAAAAACAAATCCACCGGCCACCACGCAATAAGAGTAGATAAAATTGTCTTGACGTTGAGGTGAGTTTTAATTTTTTATTCAATTAATTTGATTCAAAAAATTATTTATGGACCTCAATATTTGTACCATAAAGTAAGAGTGGTTGAGTAGTTATTTTTTCAATTCGCGTGACTTGCTTTATGTTTTCTATATTTTATGTCATATAAGAAAAGCGATCACAGGTTCAACCTGAAGGCTGGATTCTCAAACCTAATTAACTGTTTATGTATTTTTCTGAGGTTAAGTGTCTAGGATTTGACCGTCCCCACCATGGTACAACTTTTCAACATTTGTCTTCAATCTTCTCAAATAAATTATCTTTTCATTTGCTTACCTATTTTTCTAATTTAAACCATTCGAGTATATTTGTCTATTTATATCAATTTATTTGCCTTCTCTTTCCAATCATTTTTGGGCCGATTATTGCTTTATTTGTAATGTATCGTCAACGTCATAAAACTTAAACTTATATTTTGTTGGAAAGCAATTCATTTCTACGTTATTACAAATTTTTCCCGCAATTAATCTTTGTGGTTTTATACTTGTATTGGAGGACATGTTTGCTGCCGGTAATGACACAACACAAACTGCACTAGAATGGGCTATGACAGAGCTACTTCGCCACCCCAATGTCATGAACCAAGCCACAGAGGAGGTCAGGCATGTCGTTGGTAACAAACCCCACGTATTAGAGGACGACCTGCCCAAAATGATCTACCTCAAATCAGTGATCAAGGAATCGTTCAGGCTGCACCCTCCGATCCCCTTGCTCGTCCCACGCGAATCGACAGAGGACGCCAAGATCCGAGGGTATGACATTCCTGCCAAGACAAGAGTGTTCATCAACTCATGGGCCATCGCAAGGGACCCCTCGACATGGGAGGAGCCTGAGAAGTTCAGGCCCGATCGGTTCTTGAATAGCTCGGTTGACTTCAGAGGGAACGACATGCAGCTGATTCCATTTGGAGCGGGGAGGCGTGGCTGCCCCGGTACTACTTTCGCTTCTGCTACAATTGAGCTTGCATTGGCTAGCCTTTTGCACAAGTTTGACTGGTCCTTGCCTGGTGGAGCCAGGCCAGAGGAGTTGGATGTGACCGAAGCTAGTGGCCTTGCCATTCACAGGAAATCTCCTCTTTTGGCTGTTGCTTCCCTTCGTTCGATTTAAAATTGGATATTGCAAATCCCAGACGTCATTATGGTGTTTACTATATTACGCACCATGACTGTAAGATGAGATATTTAAATGTTGAAGTCCAAACACAGAAGAAAGACTATTGTATAAAATAATATGGGGGTTGGAGTATCATTTCATAATCGAAAGAGTGTTTCCAAGTGATACAACTTATTTTCGAAACGTCGACATCCATGAAAAAATAATAAAATGTTGAACATACCGAGACTGCAGCAATTAGGACCAAGCCATATGTGAACCTTTTAAGGTAATTACATGGCTCATAGTATAGTAATTTGTCCATAACAATTTTTTAAATTAATAAAAATGAAAAGCTCGTTCTAACAAGCCATCTATCTTCAAAAACTTTTCAGATTACTATTGGTTTCATTTGTAAGTGACAGCCGCCGACCTTTATAAATTCACGAATCGTCAGAGCTAAAAATTAATCTATGGATTCATACCAAAATAATTATCAAACAATTATCAATAAATTTTTGAAATAGCTCTAATTACGTTACAGGTTTTATCTAATCTGAATGCTATGTTTATCATATAATATATAAAATAATAATTAAGTAGCGGGTCTGTTGCGAGTTGCGTTGAAAACCCCACTTGTTTATATACGACTGCTTTATTCAGTAGCGTAACAAATATTGTATAGTAGTGAGCTACTATATCTGGCAATGACAATTTTCAGATTAATAAGGGTATGTTAGAAAGAAAAAAAAATAGAGCATATCGCTCTCAAATAGAAATTTGAGAGGGACCGGCTACTGACTACCGCGTGATCGGGCAACGTGATCTCATTTTATAGTTTTTTAAAGTAAATTTGTATTTATTTTTGGAAGAAAACCCCTAAAAATACCACATCAAGTAATAATAACAAAGACAGAAGACGAATATCCATTAAAATAGTTACATGTTGATAGACACAAAGTTAACAAGTTCTGATATCAAAAGGAAA
>SOPF01024349.1:0-21277 GCA_012979155.1 Hypericum perforatum | reverse complement strand
CTTCCTCCTTAGGAGTCAACGACACATTAAACTTGTGATGCTGCACTCTGATTTCATAATCTCCATGGAAAAGATTGGCCTCAAAGTACCCATTAGAGTCGGTAATAAAAGTCATTGGGCTAGCGTTTCGGGCAAGAAGACCGCCCCACTCTTTCAATAGTTTGTCGACAACATCGCCGGTGACCAAGTTTCTGAAATTGTTGTCGGTGAGGCACATCCTGTAGCAGCCGGCTGGGGTCCAAGCTGCCCATATCACTATCCCGACCACCTTAGGGTGAGCATGTCCCTCCCTTAGAATCTGCTCCAAGAAGTTTGCCTGTCCAAATTGTTACGACCATTGGTGTATCACTGGACTTGATAGTTGAAACAAACGCTACAAAAAGATATTCGAAACTAAAACGAAACAATAATAACATACTTTGAAAACTATATTAATCTATATTGTAATTGATTAATCTTAATAAATAAGATAAACATCATTACTAGATAAAAATGATATTCAAATTTGATGAATTTTTTATTAGTGTTAAAAATTCATAAACTAACTATTTTATGATATTAGACTTGATATGAAATTCTGACATGTCATCAGATTCAATTACTTAGACGTGTGGCCCTAATGTAGTCCAGCATGACAAGTTGTCGAGCCAAAGAATATTTGACTTAATGACACAAAACATATATGAATTGGTGAATGTTCATTGTTCTCGCAAGTTTAACTTTTTAGTTATGATCATCATGAATTAAAATATGATCAAATTGCTTTAATTTGTTACCCACGATAAAAATGACACGCTGCCAAAGTCAAATCAACAAGATAGATCCAATTTAAGTACGTGAGGTACCTGGTTGGGGCCGCTCGCAACATCAACTTCAGTGAGCCGGATAGGCAAGTTACTAGAGCCAAGCATGTCAATGGAGGATCTCATGTAGGCAATATTAATCGTTGGTTCACTGAAATGTGACTCAAGTCCAATCCCCAACTTAATTCCGGGAGAACCAGCATAAATCTGCTTCAACTTCTCAAGGTACTTAGCCGGAGAAGCTACCGGATCCCGGTTATCTTCTACGGTGTTGAACTCGTTCATGAACATGGTAGCTCTAGGATCAACTTTCCGAGCCTTATCGTAGAAGACGGCTGAGGCATTGTCACCCAACTTACTCTCGAAGAAGTTGTTGTGAAGGTTCTCGTTGACCACATCCCAATCGATCACTTGGCCCTTGTACCTTGACACGATGGAGTTAATCCTGCCAACCGCCGCGGTCCGGAGGTCATTGTTGTTGAGGGTCAATACCCAACTCGGTTGGTACTTTGTTCGATCCCAGAGCACGTTGTGGCCTCTCACCGCGATGTTGTTTGCCTTGGTGAAGTTGATCATGGCGTCGAGGACCGAGTAGTCCACGAAGCCGGGACCCTTGGATTCGGTGCTGTTCCATTTCATTTCGTTCTCGAACACGGTCAGCTTGAACCTCGAGGTGAACCAGGATTGGTAGGCTTTGTTGGTTAGGATGTTGTTGTTCATTGCACATCCCAAGGGGAAGGCCGAGTCCTTTTGGTGGATAGAAATTGTTGCATTTGGTATGCCATTCCCTTGGTTGTCTACCGCTTGGATTCTCAACTTTGACTTGCGAATCTGCAAGACTAATTTTATTGTAGTCACGTTGTACCAATAAGAGCAAGTAACTGAGAGTGACTTAATGATGATGAATTATATCCATTCAATAACGGAAGAGGATGGGAATTACAAAAGATTTATTTTCAAAACTCGTCTATTCAGAACAAACATTGTCGAGTTCTATTCTAAGGTGGTTGTTTGAGTACTAAAGTATATTTTACCTTCTCAATGGAGTGGTATTGGTGAGACCTCCATTCTTTCTCGGTGAATGGCTGCAAAGAGATGCTGTCCACCCATATTTCAACTGAAGTGTTATTACTCTGCTCGTAAAATAACTAGATCAGTTATCAAGATGATTAAAAAAATTTAAGTATCAAAATATCAATGGAGTTAATAAGTACCTCAAAATAGAGCTCCGCAGGACTAGATACATCGACAGAAAGGCCTCCTTTAATCATTGACCAACAATTGGCCTTGCCAAAAGTAGCACCAGCATACTTAGTCCCACTATTTGTCTTGAATACCGCTGTTACTGGTGCACTCCCCTCGCTAATTTGTATCCAAGCTGCCTCATCAATTAAGTAAAGCCTTAGTTAATTTTATGGTACACTCTGATTTCGTACTCGAAGAATGTCAGGTGTTTGAAAAAATTGAGAGATCGGAACATAATAAAATGGTGTGGAACTTTTGGTAGATCACTCATAATTCAATGTACTAAAATGTATCGAACAATTTAATCGAATGGAGCATGATTCTACATATGGTAGCATCTACCAGAAATATGAATGAACTCGATACCGTTTTTAAATAAATAAAAAGCAAATTGTTCGTTCAAGATCCTCTTACTAATGAACTTAATAATCATAGAATCGACGAAATTACCCGAGAAGGTGTAGAGTTTCTTCTTGTGCAAGTAAAGCTTCTGCGAGACAGAGTCGTGAGGGTTAATTCTACTATGTGCGACGATGAAGTTGTTGCCTAGGGCTTCTCTGTGCTCCATTTTTGCATCTCCAAACGTCGACCATCCTTTCAACCCATCATTTAAATGAGAGTTAACGATGATCCCGCCATTATACTGAGGCTCATGGGGGGTAGCTAAGCACTGCAATTGATCCATCAAGTGCCATTTTTAATTTCGATCTCTATATTATATGAACGTAAACACGAATATTTAATCACCCATCGAAAATGTTACTACCTCGACTGTAGCAGTGTAATCGTAGGGTATGGCACTTGTTTTCAACCCTGTAAGAGTGAGCAGACAACTTTCTTTATATTTCTTGATATGACTAGGATTAATTATAATATATAGTTTAGATATTAAATTTTGCATGGCTCACTTATAGCCAACTTAACAGATTGGGCAAAATATAGCTATCTCTATGTAGCTCAGCGAGTTAATATATACATGAAAATAAGTTAAATGCAACAAAATAACTTTTTCATGCAGAAAGTGATATTGCCAAATGGCATCATTGATGGATTTTGTCTCTTTATTGAAACCAAATCCAACTTTTTAATCACAATTTAGATTTCTCTTTTTTTATTAGGACTTTTATTCAATTAACGTTGGATCGATTGTTGAAACGTCACATGCCTTATTATAGCTTGTTAATTTACTTCTCTAATATATGACATATTATAGGTAAAATATCTACATTCTAAAGAACGATCCAAAAAAATCCAAGTATTTATTGAACGTTTTATTGGTGTACACGTGTATTATTGAAACTTCTTATTGTTAATCAAACTATATATTTATCAATAAGAGTTGATATAAGCCAAGAGAGACTTGGACTTGAGATTTTAGTTATGGCCTTGTAAAGATATCATTGGCTGAGATCTATATATGATATGACATTATTCGATATGAATATTAGAAAAATAAAGAAAATTTTTGTACAAAAATATCAACCGAAAAAAATACTAACACAAAATATTAAAAATCCTGAATTGAATTGGTGTCCCATTTGTTTTGAATCTATAGAAGGAAAAATAAAACTATCAGAAGAACTCTCTAAATCTGCTCATTACAATCGCAGGAACTATCAATATATATTAATCAAATACTAAAGGAGAAGAAACACCATTTCAGGAATTAAATAAACCACGAACCTGAAAAGTTGAGAGTGAACCACCAAAGAAGTAGTGGAAACATTTTTACTCTATTTTTTAACCTTTAAGAATCGATATTAGAGTTACCTTAAAAACGATAATATGTTAAAACTAAGTTATCCTGTGGTCTTTATTTATAGATAAAATATCAAGGAGTTTGGTGGTCCGAAACAAAATTTCTTTGGTACATGCAGTAATATTTCAATTTCTTTATTCTCTGGGGAAATTAACTAATTCATGCGTTTCTATGTATATATGTCCAAATATGGGTTATAACTAAAATATTTATATTCTTACCCCAAAAAAAAGGTAATTTTGATCGACTTGCCATGTTTTTTTTTAAGTTATAAACATGCCATGTACGATGTAGGGTAAACATACCCAATTGAGTAATACAGATTTATAAAATAAAAATATACTATTTAAATATATTTTTTGGCAAATGTATTTGATATTAGATTAGATTTTGTATTTGTAAAATCATACATGATTGTTCTCTAACTAGTTTTATTAATATTTTCTCTTTTCTTACCTCTTTTCGGACTACGATGATACCACCGACTTCCTCTCTTAGGAAGCCAACTCTCTCTCCCTCAACCACGCCTAGTGGAATTCATCATGGTGAAGTTCTTCTTCATCATCAAGTGGGCTCGATCTAGCCCAAGTCTCTCGTCTGTTAAAAGCATGGTCTTTAAGAAAAATTATGGTTCAATTAAAAAATAAATATATGGACAGAGAAAGATGGGAAGAAGATGAGAAGGAAGGATAAAAATTACTAGAGTTTTACTCTTCTCATAACTTTTGGAGGACAAATAGTATTGAATTTTAGATTGAAATTTTGAGAATTTAGATGAATTAGATTTTGAAATTTTTCCACCTAGAGATATCGTTAGAGAAGACGGAGAGTTACTCGAGAAGGTGTATGATTTGTATTGCTAGGTTGATATGTTTTGTCCCATCTTGGTTGATAAAGATGATCAAACTATTTGAATATAATTGGTCAAATTATTTAAACATAACCAAACTAATTAAATATGGAGGAAAACTTGAACATACATAACTAAACAATTTGAATAGAGTTAACCAACATTTGAACATACATTCATAAACTATTTGAACATATGTGGTCTAATTATTTGAAAATAGTAAACTATATTATTTAAACATAGTTAACTAAACTATTTGGACATAATTAACAAAACTATTTGAACATAATTGACTAATCAAATTGAACAAATATGGTTGAACTATTTAAATACAGTTGACCAAATTGTTTGAATATAATTGACCAAACTATTTGAACTTAACTGATCAAACTATTTGAACTTAACTCATCAAACTATTTGAACTTAGTTGACCAAACTATTCCACATAAGAGGACAATTAGAACATACATGACCAAATATTTGAACATACATGCGCACACTATTTGAATATACATGGAAAAACTATTTGAACATAATTAACTAAACTATTTTAATATAATTGACCAAACGATTTGAATATATACATGCACAAATTATTTGAACACAATTGGTCAAACCATTTGGACATAATTGACTACATCATTTTAACGCAGCTCACTAAATCAATTGAACATAATAAGATAATTTGAACATATATTGTCAAATCATTTAAACACAGCTGATTAAAGTATTTGATATACACAAACTATTTGAACAAATATATACAAACTATTGGAATACAGTTGACTAAACTATTTGAACATAATTAATCAAATTATTTGAGTCCAGGCTCACCAACTAAATGAACAAAATTGGTGTTGATTTCATAGTAAATTGTATTTTGGGATGTTTATTGTATTGTATAATGTTTCATAGAACTTTTTAATTAAATATTTCAATGCTATGATAAAAAAGAATTTAATTATGAAAAAATAGTTTGTACTAATAAGATGAAAAGATTAATTTATTGTATCATATAGTTTATCAAGTTATATCAAATGGTATATTGTGTTAAATATTTTATTTGTTAATATTAATTATGATTTTTAGTAGAACAGAGTTCATATATTATATTTGATTATTTCAAATAGTTTAATTAGATTATATTAATTGTGATTAAATAGTTTATTATATATCATAATAATTTACTTTCCATTATGATTAAAATTTTATACTAATAGTTTAAATAGTTTCGTTATTACAGTAAACAAGTTTGTTGTGTATGTTTGAATGGTTTATGTCTAAATAATTTCTTATATCATGATGAAAAAATTTATTCAATTAGGATTAAATCGTTTGTAATAATTCTTTGAATAGTTTTACTATGTAGTAGTTTAGCAAATAGTTTTAATATGACGATAAAATAGTTTGTCATCTTATGTTCGAATTATTTATGGTACTATAATTAAATAGTTTATTATATATTATGATAAAAATATATTTCAATAAAGATTAAATTATTTTAGTATTACAAGAAAATAGTTTATCATTTTATATTTGAATAATTTGCGGTATTACTATCAAGTAGTTTATTATATCATGATAAAAATATTTATTCAATTGAGATTAAATAATTTACACTAATAATTTGAATAATTTCAATATTACGATAAAATAATTTATTCATATATCATGTTATACCCAATTATATTTAATTCTCATTAAATGATATATTTTAATTATATTAAATAGTTTATAATGTTATAATAAAATAATTGATACTCTTATAATAAAATAGTTTTCCATGTCATATAAAAAAGTTTGGTCAATTTGGATCAAATAATTTATTTAATTATAATGTTTTTTAAATAAATTAAATAGTATTTCTAATTATATCAAACTGCTTGTGTGGTTATTTAAAACAATTATAATATAATAATTAAATAATTAATCAAATTATATATCAAATTATATGCTCAATTATATTAATTATCATCTTAATTAAATAAATAATTAATTATTTCAAATAATATATCTTATTATTTAAAATGATATACCCAATCATATTCAATTTTATTTTTTATTAATTATATCAATTATTTTGAATAATATTTATTTGAAAACAAGACATCAAAGATAAATAATTAGTGAGGTCCATCTATTTTCCTCTCACGCGAGTCTCTTTAGAACTATATCCCATTATTTTATGGTGCAAATTGTTGTTAAGTCCCTAACCATTGCTTAAATTACAATTTGTGTCCTTCCTTTTTCAAAAAAGAAATTTTAATCCCCTACTTTACTTAAATGTTATTTTAAGGTCCATGATACCTGAATCAAAAAATTTCTCCGGTAACAAGGAACCTGAAATGACTTTTTTACTCTTTAATAAAAAATTAAAAGAAAGATAAAAAATTGTTGTCCCACTACCAGGCCTAGTCAAAGGAATTAGGACTGGCTGACCTGCTAGATAGAAGTTGGGTTGCCCCTCTCCACTCTAGATCTACTCGTCGCTAGCGAACTCGACCTCTAGTCACCACCATTCGAGTCGTACTTCAAACCATGCCTAGCCACCACCTGGTGTTACTCCCTGCCTAGAACCACTCATCTTGCCAAAAATAGATCGGGCCTCCGAATGGAAGAATGACCACGACCAGAACCATTCTCAACCTAGAATAATTCCACTTAGGTTGGGGCCTTACCTGAAAGTTCACCACCTAAGGGGAGCTCAGGCCCTCTGATGCGATAAATATTGGGTCTACTTTATGTGCAAGAGAACACTATCGCTCAAGTAATATAATGATAAATAAGATCGTCTCTACAGGGACAGATGGATCAATTCTCTAATTACCAGATTATGAATTCCCAATCTTAATCTAAGCAATTGAAATTGAGTGATGGGTTTGTGATTAAATACTACGAATCCTACTATTGTTATCCGAATCTAGGTTGTCAATCCTAAACCCTAATAATAATATCTAAGCAAACAAAATGAAACAAAACGAAACGAACCAAAATAAACAGAACAAACGGATGAAATCTGTGCTACGAACTAAGGTTGTCAATCTGAATTCTTACACATGAAATGAATCAATCAAACAATGAATAATCAAGCACATGAATGTAAAAACAACTCTTGACTACGAAGTATTAAAATACCGCGTTGATTGAAGATCCCAATCGTTGATTACAATCCTTGAAGTAAAGTGAAAGTAATAAAACCTAAAAGCTATGACTCTTGCGTAAAAACTAGCCAAGAATGCCCAAAATTTTGGTTTCAAAGACCTTATATAGTCCAAAAGAAAAGAAAACCTAAAAGAGAAGTTCTAATTTGACTAAACAGGTTGATCAGATTTTCCTCGGCCCACCCAACGCTCGCTGGATTTTCCCAGTGGGACGCTGGATTTTAATCTGCTCCATTCCAGCGCTCGCTGGATTTTCTAGTGGGGCGCTGGTCTTTCAGCATCCGTCTTCAATGCACCTTCGACACTTCATTCATCCGATCTGCAAATGCACCACTTCTCGCCCCTTTCTCAATCCTCACCGGACACCTACAAAATAACCAAATCCTGACAGATCTTTTGCTCCTAAACATAAACACAAAATGCATTAAACCTACTTTGATATACAACGAAATGAAATTAAAACACGAACAAACTATGCACAAAACATAGGTAGATATGTGTCCATTTACATGCACATCACAACTCCACACTTAAGTTCTTGCTTGTCCTCAAGCAAGTTGCATCAAAACTACCGTCTTTACGGCTCCTCCTTACTTGGAACAAATCACGACATGCCTCATCCTATCGCTAATCATTCATCTCACTCAAGTGCCAAGAACAATGATCATGTAAACATGATATCCTTAGCTGTTTAATATGACTTTCACACTATGCAGACCATACACGAGAGCTGATCACTCAGTGGGTAGGATCAATTTACGCTCACTTATATCGAGTAGTCAACTACCTATCACTCGCAAACATGCCTATAGTCTAAGAATATTATATTTCACACTTGACAATCTCTCAAGCAATTGGGGGCTCGTAATCAAGAGGGACTTTGTATATGGTTGTAACGTAGCTTAGGGTAAGGGAAAGATAAATCATAGGGCAATGGCTCAACCACCCAATCCGAGAGTTATATCAAACATCTAACTCTCAGCTATACTAGGCAACTCACCCTACAACAACTAAGCACTCAACCCAATGTTCCCACATCCTAGAGGCATTTACTCGGGATAAGTCACTGAATTTTCAGTGTGCTTTTCGATTTCTTTTTCTTTCTTTCTTTTGCACTTTTCATAAGGTAAATTTGTTTTCTTTTTCTCTTTGTTTCTTGCGTTTGTGCACATAATCACTTTTTCTTTTTTTTTCATACACACTTTCATCTACATTGGTGACTTATCCTATTTTCTGAATGTTGGCCTCAACTTACCCTTTTTTTCATTTTAACACACGTGCAATACTCCCCAGTTATGCTACCAAGTGCACCCTTACAAATACATTATTCCCCAAAATATGTCCTATTCCCTCGGAATGGATAGTTAAGGTAGTTGGGGGATGAAATTTGGCTCATATGGTGGTGTGCAAATAGTAACTCAATGAACAAGTCTAGACTCAAAGGGGTTATGCAATGGAGTAAATCGGGTTTTTGGCTCAAAGGCTCTAGGCTCAATTTCAAAATGGCCCCTGATATCTAACTTACCCTGCACTACAAAATCATGCTAAGTGCTAGTATATTACTCTCATTATCCAACGCATGCAAGCACCTTATGAAAAAATTTAGAGAGCGGTCGTCTCATCCTTCGGCACAAATTCCTCACAAAGTTGCTCATCAAGCTCTTAGGCATGGTTCATCTAGTACAACTATCTACCTAAATAACCAAGGGTGCTAAGCCTACACAATCCTGATTCGGATACTCCAATTCAAATTCTGACTAAGCAATAAGACTCAGTGGTCATTCTAAGTTTACAAGTTCGGAGGTAAGTTCATCAATTGCAAACGACTCAATCACTTCAATCTAAAACACATGCCACATACAGAACAGACTCGATCACATGCGTATGTTAACAGATTAAAACAATAGAAAACACTCCTACATATCATAAAGCACACATCGTGCAACTCCACACTTAGAGAACACATTGTCCTCAATGTGAGGTAGTACACTATGCAAATAACGAAAACTAAACAAAAACACAAATGCATGACAAAAGTAGAGAAAAGGAGCAGAAACACTTGGTTAGGATGGTATTGCTCCCAACGCTCGGTCTACTCGTAGGCTGGAGTTTTGACATGGACTCGCAAGTTATCAACGTAGTCAGCCAAGGAATCTATTTAATCTTCTAGTGACTAATACGCTTGGATAGGTCGTTGAGGTCATCCTGGTACTCTAGCATCGGGGCTAGATCACCCTTCCGGAGTTGTTCTTTAACTGCCTTGCAATCTTCCCACCTATTCACGGCGTAAGATGTGATGCCATGCTTCTCGAGTTTGGAGATCAAATGCCAGGCTACCAGACAGTCGCGATCAATCACGCCGGTAGAGATTATCGAGCTTGGAGCTTCATGACCTGGATCAAATTGGGCAACCAAAGCATAGACAAGAGAACCTAGACCAAGATGTTAGGGCTTCTTTAATTGAAGCGTACGAGATATGACATTGCAGCTTAATGCAAATGTACTGTATAGTTTTCTAGTCTGAATGCTGTGTAGTGTATATAGTTGATTTCTCGTGACTCGACCATCTTGATATTGACTGCCAAAACTATGACTCAATAAGTAGTGTAAAATGCTAATATGCAGGTCCTTGGGAAAGATGGCTGGGGATTATGCCTTGAAACAGGGAAAATCGGAGAGGCTTTGCCAGGCACTATAGACGTCATTATCAGGACTAAAGTCTAATTGTGTGTCCGTGCCCCAGTCCTTTATGAGCCCTAGTAATTGAGTGAATAGTGCACAGATGACGGTGATAGGTTTACCGTAGATGCGTGCTATGAAATGTGAGTAATCAGTTTCGACAATGACCGTGCAATAAAATTCTATCACTACCTGGGGGTCAATGTCGACAGCCAAACCAGCAAGCCATATCCAACCTACAAAATCGAGTGCCTCACGCAATTCGCGCTCAATACCCAACAGGCGCATGTAATCCCAATCAATTTTCCAGTGACCGAAAATAGAGCAGGATTTGAATTTGGCGTACCTGTCGCCCTCCCATTCATGAAAGATTGGGAAGGGGGCACCATACCTTTTTTCCATATCTCCTGGTTGTCGAGGTATAGCACAGGAGCTTGATGCCGCTTGAGGGTTTGAGGCAGTCCAGGCACGCTTTGGGGCCATGGTGATGGTCAACGGCAAAAAGTCAACGGCGGTGATAGTAGTCAATGGTAGGTCAATGGCAAAAATGCTTGGGGCCGAGCTTATTGGGATGGTCTCGTCGAGCACAGCAAAGCCCAATCAATGGTTGGTGAAGACGTGGAGCGGTTAACCCAAAATCTGTAAAAGAAGAAACCAAGAAAATTTGGGGAAAAATTAGGGTTTTTAGAAGGTGGGTGTTCGTGGTGGTTTGTGGTGGTTTGGGGTGGTAAGGTGGTGGTTGTTGGGTTCATTGATGTAGGAGGTTTTGTGAGGGGTTTTGTGTTTGGAGGAGGTTTTGTGAGGTGAGGAGGGAGAATGGTCGGGTTCTTATAGTAAGCCCGAAATCCAACGGGGTGCTAGACTTACCTAGCGGGGTGCTAGGTTCGGTTCTGGTGAAATCCAGTGCTCGTTGGATTTACTCAGTGGGGCGCTGGGTTACCTTTTCTCTGTGATTATGGCCTCGTGCTTTCTGTTTACCTGTTAGTCCTACAAAATTTAAATTAAAACAACACACACACATTTTTTTCAAGGGTGATCATATGTACATTCCCCTATAAACCCACAAACTCAGGGAAACTCGGACGAGTGATGCTAAACATATAATTAAAAAGTGTAAGGAAAAGAGAGGATAAGGGGTTCTAAGTTAACGTCGTTAGCTTGACGATATCATTTAATCATCAAGGTCCTGAGTCGTTAAGTTCCACCCATGATCCTTGCAAGTCAACATGGTTGGTTAGGTGTACCTTCAAGTACTCCTCGTTCACCTCGGATTCTGCCTTGGCTTCAAGATTGTGAATGTGGGCTTGTGGTAGATTTTTAACCTGTTTATGACTAAGAGATGTAGACAAAATATTAGGCAGTTCATTATCTCTACTCAAGTAAGCATACCTCAAGTGACTGAGCGGTGGTTTACGTTCCAATTCTGGTAGTATGATGGTGCATACTTTCAATGTGGGCCATGATGTATCATTTGGCTTAAGTGATTCAGTGGCTTGCACCCATGATACATGTTCTTTAAATTTTGGCCCATCCACCTCCCTTTCGATCTCCTGCATTACCTCTAGTTGGTTCTCAAGATGAGCCTCGACACTGTGTTTGGTCACCAACTTGTCAATAATATCAATTTGGTAGCAATCATCTTCTGTGGTTGGGTAATACATTAAAGACTACCTCTTCTCCATAGACTTTGAACCACAGCTCCCCTTTCTCGACATTAATGCTTGTTTTTGCGGTGGCTAAAAATGGATGCCCGAGAAGGAGAGAAACGTCTTGATCTTCTGGCATCTCCATGACAATGAGGTCCACTAGAAAGATTAAGGTATCAACCTTCACAAGTACGTTCTCAACTATCTTTTTTGGTTTAGCAACTGATTGATCTACAAGCTGAAGCACTACTGAAGTTTCCTTCATGCCCCCTAAACCAAGCTTCTTGAATATTGAGAAAGGTATTAAATTGATGCTAGAGCCAAGGTCAATTAATGCCTTCTTGAATATCTCATCCTCAATAGAGCAAGGAATGGTGAGGCTACCTGGATCATTCATTTTGTGAGGTAAACCTTGGCTCAGATTTGCACTACAATCCCTGGTCAATGGGATAACCTCAAAATTATCAATATCCTTCTTTTTCTTCGAGATGTAACTCCTTGATCCACTTTCTATACGTACGCATCTGCTCAAATGCATCAAGAAGTGGGATGTTGATGTGAAGATTCTTGAATAATTCCAGGAACTTCTGATAGCTAGGATGAGGTGCCTGCTTGTTTACTCTTTGAGGGAACGGTGGTGGAGGATATTTTCTCTCTTGTGCTGGCTTAACAATTTATGTGATAGACTTGTCTTTTTCAGCTACTGTAGGATTCACCCGAAGTTCTTCTTCTTCTTCACTTACTAGTTTTCCTGGTGGTTTTGATGTTGAGCTGGCAGGGTTCTTTCCCAAGTCCAACCCACTTCTGGTTGTAATCGCCTTACAGTGTTCTTACTGGGTAGGAGGGGTTTCCGTGTTACTTGGGATTGTGCCCGGCTGCCTTGTATTCAACTGAAGTGCAAGCTAACCTATCTGAATTTCCAGATTTCTAATCGTGGCTTCATGACTAAGAACTTGCTTTCTCAACTCGTCTTCATTTTTCTGATCTTGTTGAGGTGGTGTCTGGTTCTGCCACTTCTGCTGGTACATCTGGGGTTGCTGTGGTGGAGGGCCTTGAGCATTGCTAGCAGCCATAAGGGGGTTGGTTTGCTGAGGTACCTGCTGACCTGCATTATTTTTCTATGAAAAATTTGGGTAGTTTCTCCAACCTGGGTTATACTTGGCAGAATATGGATCATTATTCTTGTTCGTATTACCAACATAATTCACAGATTCAGCCAATAAAGAACAATTATCAGTAATATGAGGTCCAATACAGATCTCGCAAACCTGAGCAGGTGTGGTAGGGGGTGCATATGAGGCTTGGACTATCTGTGTGAAAGTTGCTACCTGTGCCTTGAGCGCAGTGATCTCACTGTTGTCCTGTACACTAGCTACCTTTTTTCTTTCCACCCTATCTCCCCACTCATGATTGTTGGTGGCCATGGCTTCAATAATGCAGAAACCTTCAGTTTCTTCCTTGTCCATCAAATCACCTCCACCTACTGCATCCAAGCTGGTTCGAACTTGTGATTCACACCCATTGTAAAATGTTTGGATGAGCATCCATTCTGGAATCTGATAGTGTAGACAGTCGCAAAGTAGTTTCTCATAGCGTTGCCATGCTTCATGAAGAGACTCACCACCCTGTTATTTGAACTGCAAAATTTTGTTGCGTAGTTTGGTAGTCTTACGTGGCGGGTAGTACTTCTTTAGGAATTTATCTGTAAGCTCATCCCATGTGGTAAAGGTGCTTACAGGAAATGCATCAACCCACTCTCTAGCATCATCCTTCAAACTATGCTTAAACAGTCGCAACTTGAAGGCATCTACTGAGACTCCATTGTACTTGACTGTCTCGCAATGGTCTTCGAAGGTCTGGATGTGCTTTGTAGGGTTTTCTGAAGGATTGCCCCAAACTCATCTTCACGAACCTGATTAATGAGGCCAGACTTGATCTCAAAATTGTTGGCTTCCACAGCTGGATATTCAATACTGGGTCGAAGGTCAACCAGCATAGGGTGCATCTGCCTTCTCCTATTGTTGTTCAAGGGAACATTGATTACCCGATTCTGATCTGACATCTCTTCTTTGTGTTGATCCCGTCTTCTAGAGCGAAAGGTTCGTTCAATTTTAGGATCGTACTCAAGAAGATGTTGGTTGTCAGAACGGGTATGTGGCATACACCTCCTGCACTCTCACTAACTACAAAACTCAACAAAGAGGATCAAGTGTAGTGATGAATAACAAAGGTGTAAGAAGCTTAGTCTCAAAATTGAGAAGACTGTATCCAATATTAAAGACAGATTGATTAAATCTGTCATCGGCAACGGCGCCAAAAACTTGATGCGATAAATATTGGGTCTACTTTAGTGCAAGAGAACACGATCGCTCAAGTAATATAATGATAAATAAGATCGTCTCCACAGGGACAGATGGATCGATTCTCTAATTACCGGATTATGAATTCCTAATCTTAATCTAAGCAATTGAAATCGAGTGATGGGTTTGTGATTAAGTACTATGAATCCTATTATTGTTATCTGAATCTAGGGTTATCAATCCTAAACCCTAATAACAATATCTAAGTAAACAAAACAAAATAAAATGAACTAAAATATACATAACAAACGGAGGAAATTTGTGCTACAAACTAAGGTTGTCAATCTCAATTCTCACACACAAAACGAATCAATCAAACAATGAATAATCAAGTAGATGAATGTAAAAATAACTCTTGTCTACGAAGTATGAAAATACCGCATTAATTGAAGATCCCAATCGTTGATTACAATCCTTGAAGTAAAGTGAAAGTAATAAAACCTAAAAGCTATGACTCTTGCATGAAAACTGACCAAGAATGCCCAAAATTTTGGTTTCAAAGACCTAATATAGTCTAAAAGAAAAGAAAACCTAAAAGAGAAGTTCCAATTTGACTAAACAGGTTGATCAGATTTTCCTCGGCCCACCCAGAGCTCGCTGAATTTTCCCAGCAAGGCGCTGGGTTTCGATCTACTCCATTCTAGCGCTCGCTAGATTTTTCAGTAGGGTGCTAGTCTTTTAGCATCCGTCTTCAATGCACCTTCGACACTTCATTTATCCAATCTGCAAATGCACCACTTTTCACCCCTTTCTCAGTCCTCATAGAACACCTACAAAATAACCAAATCCCGACAGATCTTCCACTCCTAAACATAAACACAAAATGGATTAAACCTACTTCGACATACGATGAAATTAAATCAAAACACGAACAAACTATGCACAAAACATAGGTAGATGTGTGTCCATTTACAGGCACATCACCCTCTTCCCACTCGACTTCTCTTTTTTGTCGTAGGTGATAATGGAAGATTCTCTGGCCAGATATCATGAGGAAGATTCTTCGGCTAGGAGGCGCATCATGAGAAGATGGTTGTCCCTTTGATAGAGAGATGGAAGGACGACATGTGGGACTTGTCGTCGTAGTTTCGTAAATGGTGAAGGTGCGGAGGAATTTAATTTATCCATCTTTTTTAATTTTTAACTAAATGCCAAAAAAGTCATTTCAGGTCCCTTGTTATCAAAGAAATTTTTCAATTCTGATAATAGGGACCTTAGAATAACATTTAAGCAAAGTGGGAGGATTAAGGTTTTTTTTTGAAACAGGATAGACAAAAATTATAATTTAAACAAAGACTAGGGACTTGAGAACAATTTATTCACTATGTTATTTTATTTGTTATTGATAGGATGTACATGATGGACTTGTAATAGAGTCTACAAGATCAAATCTAATCTCAACGAATTCTCAAGTTTAACTAGGAAAAAATATATTTTTAGAATTACCGGATAAAATACGAAAAATCTTCTCCCCCTAATATTTTTCATATTTTTTCCCAATTTATTTTTTATATCAATTTTTTATTTATCGATATCAAGGAATATCTTTATCCAATAAATTATTTTAAATAGTGACGGTTAACTAGAGAAATAAACCAAAATATTAATCATTTTCATCATAATATACATCACCTCTTATCATGTATTATGATTTCATTTTCATGACTAATTAGTTATCTACTATCATGACTAATTAGTTATCTACTTCATTCTCAATGTTTGAGACTTCTCATATTATAATAAGACGCGACTATACAATAAAAATTATTTAAAAAGGTGATAAAGTATTTTAAAAAAAAATAAATAATCCACAAATACTAGTGTGTATGATTAAAGAAATCGAGTACTTCTCGTAACTTTCTATGTGGATATTTTCCAAGGATAGTGTGTTTTACGCATTTTTTGCAATTCACACATATGCTCTGGTTATATCAAAACCTCGCGAGTCATTATATTAAAACTAAAGGTTCGTCATTGTTTTTATGGGCATTGGATCTAGTGTTGCACGCCTAATGGACTGCATCATTGTACTGGGCATATCTCAGGCCTTCTGATCAGGAGGAAAAAGAAATAAATAATCTAACGGTGTAGATCGGCTGGGGACATTTTAGTCTTTTACTAGATAAAAATTAAAACAAAGAGAAGTTATATTGAAGAGAGAGAGACTTTGACGGAGACAGAGAGAGAGATAGAGAGAGAGCGCAATGGTGCTGGCGCCGAGAAGAACTGGAGCTTCGTCTCGTGGGGGAGCTTCTCCAACCTGGAGGTCATGCCGGAGGCGGAGGCTGAGAGGTTGGCTACGGCAAGGCGGCGGGGGTGCTTTACGAGTGGGTGAACTACGGGAAGGGGTGGAGGTCGAGGTAGTTCGGTGGTTTGCATGATGTGATTGGATGGTTTTGCTTGTTATGATTCGATAATTTGCATGTTGTGATTGGATGATTTGCATGTGTGATTCGATAGTTTGTTGTTGTGATTCAATAGTTTGCATGTTGTGATTGGATGGTTTTGTTTTTTGTGATTCGATGGTTTGTTGTTGGGATTTGATGGTTTGTTTATTGTGATTCAATAGTTTTGCTAATGTTATTAAATAGTTTAATAACTGTGATTGAATGGTTTGAACATAACAGTATGTTCTTACGTGTGTTTTGTGATGTAGATGTCGGGAACATATATATGTTCAACGAGACTGAGCCTACTGAAGGCAGTGAATGACCTCATATTTGGATCAAAAACTATCGAAGGGATGAGGGAACGTGTGAAGTTGACCAAGAATGTTGAATTTGGATCTTTTTTATCTGTTGTGGAGGATGACATGCACCCTTCTGAGTAGAAGAGTTTCTTCTTGATTGTCAGGGAGATGATTGTTTAATGATAGTTACTCCAGAATTCCAGAAAATCGACATTGATTTAGAGTTGGGTACATTTAATAAAAAAGGACAGAGCAAAATAGAATATTTCTTGGAGAGGTACAACATCAAGCTTTCAAAGCGATCTTTTATTGAACTAAAAGAGTTGAAAAGAATCACACGGACAACAAACCATCAAAACATAAAATAGCGAACCATCCAAAAAAATAATAGCAAACCATCGAAACATAAAACAACAAACCATCCAAAAAAGAACAGCAAACCAGCAAAACAAAGAAAAGCAAACTATCGAAAACAGAACTACAAACCATCAAAACAAGAATGGAAAACCATCGAAATAAGAAGAACGAACCATCGAAACAAGGATACAAACAATCGAATAACAATATATAGACCATCAAATAAAAACATACAGACCATCGAATAACAATATACAGACCATCGAATAACGACATATAGACCATCGAATAATAGCATACAGACCATTGAATAACAACATACGAACAATTGAATCACGGAATACAAACTGGTTTTTCAATACTATCGGATAACAACATACAGATCATCGAATAACAACATACAGATCATCGAATAACTACATATAAACCATTGAATAACACATACAGACCATCGAATAACAACAACAGACCATCAAATAACAGCATACAGACCATCGAATAACAACATACACACTATCGAATAGCAGCATACAGATCATCGAATAACAGCATACACACCATTGAATAACAGCATACAGACCATTGAATAACAGCATATAGACCATCGAATAACAACATACAGACCATCGAATAACAGAATACAGACTATTGAATAACAACATACAAACAGCAGTTCGACAAATCTTCAATAGATGAAGAACATGGTTTATGGTAATTTAGAGGTGAAATAGCATCATCGAGTTGATTTTTGACTTCTTTAACCATCATCTTCGTCGTGCTCTCTATCGCTATTGCATTTTCCAATTTCGTAACCGTCGTTGCCAACATGCTCTCTATCTCCATCATTGTCGTCACCAACGTGCTCGCTATCTCCATCATAGGCGTCTCCACCGTTGTTGTCTCCTCGTTGTTGCCAACGTCTCTTTAACCGTCTCCATCGTCATCGTTTTCATAATCGTCGTCTCCGTCGTTGCCTTCGCTGTCTCCATCGTCGCCATCGCCGTCGCCATCTCCATCGCCGTCGCCGAGGGACTGGGAGCTTGGAGATTTTGAATTTTGGGGGTTTTTTTCTAGGTTTTTTTTTTTGGAGCGGGGAGATTTAATTTGGAAGTTTTTTTTCAATGGACCATTATGCCTCTGCATGTACAATGTCTAGTACCGTACTATACACGGGACCCCTGTACCAAATCGGGACCCGTTTTTATGATCGTAACAATGTAGCGCTGGATATAAAATTTACTTTTGAATTTTCAAGAGACTTTTCATACTCTAATTTCCCATCCGGATGGTTGCTCTCCATTGTTAAGGAAGTACCTTCCGAATCTATTCTTATGTAATTCCTGCTTCATTAATAATTTCAATGTTTTTAAAAACAAGTCGAAGAACGACAGCTCTGCTATTCTAGTGTTGATCAATCTTGATCAATAATTTCCACAATTATATTTCAATGTCCCTCCCCTTAGAACCTTCTTAGAGAGGCTTTAAAGTTGGTGATAATTAAAGACTATATAAGATAAAATAATTGATCTATGTGACCACATATATATACACACACATATACAAGGTGTTTAGTGAACTGAAACAAGGCCATATAACGAAAATGGATCCCCAAACTGGATCGTCCGTTGTGATTAATTGCAGGGTTTTAAAAACGTGGTCCGACTGGTGGTCGGGCCCATCGGACTGCGAATCGATCCCATGGGTGGTCTATTTTTGGTCAATAAACCGCTCTCCCGGTAAATTGTCCTATTTTTGATCAGACCACCCGGTTCCCAGTAAGAGCGAGGGTAGTTCACCCAGAAAATTTTAAAAAATTATTAATTTTATCTTTTATTCGAGATTATCTATTTATATAGATATTTTATTTAGTATATTTTATAAAAATTAGTATATTTATATGTTCTTATTAATTTATTATATAAATTATTTACCTATATATATAATTCAAAATATTTCAAAAAATTAAAAGAAAATAAATCGGCTCATGGCCGACCCAATGGTCGGACCAAATCTGAGTCAACCTCCAGGTCATTTTTTAAAATCCTGATTAATTGTCAGGAGCTCGGCCGGGCTATCCAATTACGTTTTAAATTTTTTTACTAGGTTTCATGTTCTTGAGGTTACACCACCGGTCTATCTTTTAATCTCATTTGGGGATTTAATTGTCCTTATTTAATTGGATTGTAAGTCAACTTTCGGGTTAGCTTTGTAGAAATTAATTGGGATATCACAAGGAAAAAAAAATGCAAGAGAACCATACGAAAAGCAATTGAACGCAAGGTCACAGAAAAAATATCCTAAAAACATCAGCTAAAATAAAACTATACTTCCTTTTACTCACAAGAAGAAATTCCAAGAAAGAAGAAATCAAAAGAAACAGAGGCCAAGGTAAAAGCCAATGATAATCACGCATTAAACATTCCAGAAAGCCTACCAACTGTACAGATTCTATAATTAGATGATGAAGTCTACGATGGAGCAGATGTTCGGTTAATCAACCGATGAATCGAATCGCTGCAATGCGATGTTGCAATTTGGGTTTATCCCATGATGTGATTAAGGCTGCGAGCAAGAATCTGATGTCGTTGAGATGCAGGGCGAAACAGATGTCTCATGCGCTGAGATACCCTTTCTCCTCCAGATACGAGATGACTCGTTCTGCCATTTCGCAGGGTGACGAACAGTCTCCAGTGTTGCATTTTAGAGCTACCTGGAGGAAGCAAAGAAAGTACCTCAACAATCTACAAAACTTATACTCCGACTACATCCTTAAGTCACGAAAAACTGCATGTAAACTATCTGGCAGTGAGAATAAAAGATTGTCGTCGATTGCAACTAGAATTGGTTGGCACCATAGCTCATTAGAGATGTAAGATCATAAGTACCCTCCAATCATATTAGCTCATTGATTCTCTAATAAGTGTTATGTCAATAACCTAATAGCTACTTCCATGGGCAAGTAAAACAAGAGCACTGGATGAATATAGACAACACAACCTTTCTATTCCTATAAGCTGCCTCAGTATGTTTGATTCTGGAATAACACACTAGTATAATTATGCAACTGCCAATAATTTTAGAGTGTTTGACAATAAAAATGTGGTCAAGTAATTCAACCTCAGATCGCTGCTATGAATGTACGTATAGCAATACCTCGCTAGATAATGGCGGTTCATATGGATCATCAACGCCAGTAAAGCCTGCAAAGTTAAGAGACAGGATCAGTAGTGTAATAAACAAGATAATATCGTCATCTGGCAGGCAAAGCTGAAACTTTAAACCAAAACCCCTGGTGCTATCTAAAGTTTATGACTTGGTTTCTGGAAATAAAATTAGAAAGTGCCCAAAGTTCCATGTTGTTCCTCAGTTTTCCTTTCCTTTAGGCAATTTCTTGAAAGCACAAGTTGACAGGGTGCAATCTAACATGCTGTGAATTGAGATCGAGAGACAAGGAACCAGAACCACATTAGATTAAAGTCGCTAGGATCAATAATGAAACCTTGCCTTACCCTTTACAAAATCAATTACAATAAATTATCTTCACAAGCTCCTACTAAAGTACCTTTGATTTTCCCTGCTCGAGCAAGCTTATACAAGCCCTTAGGGTCTCTGGCCTCACAGACTTGGAGGGGTACATCCATGAAGACCTATTACACACAACAATTCCAACATCACTATCATTACAAAAAAACTACCAGGGTATTGCAATAAGCAAGAGATAAAAAAAA
>SOPF01024338.1:0-20645 GCA_012979155.1 Hypericum perforatum | reverse complement strand
CAATATGTTTACCGAAAGAAATGAGATGACAATAATCATATTGGAAGTGATTGTTTCATATGATTTTATGAATCTGACACGCTTTACTTGGAACCCCTGATGTGTACAATGATCTAAATGTATTTGATAGATCTACTATTTTTTATGATGTACTAGAAGTAAGAGCACCCAAAGTAAATTACATCATCAACGGGACACGTAGGAAGTTGTCATATTATCTCACTAACGGGATATATCCATAATAGACACCTTTATAAAGTCAGTTACAGCTTCAATAATCTTGAAGCTCAAGATGTTCGCTAAATATCAAGAAGTATGTAGGAATGATGTGAAGCGAGTATTTGGAATCCTATAAACTCGTTTTATATTCATCAAAAATTCATGTCTAATATGGGACCAACATCAAATGAGAAAAGTTAGGAGGGCATGTATCATAATGCATAATATGATAGTAGAGGATGAACGAAAAACATATGGTCTTTGTCCACTGGAAGAATTTCTTAACAACATCCCCAGCAATAACACGAGTGTTGTCAACACGGGTTTAGGTACTCAACACATCTCATCTCTAACAAGTTATATGAGGATTAAAACACATGTTCGCAACAGATAAGTTCACATCGCTCTAAGTGAGGATTTGATTGAGTATATTTGGAAAAAAAATTAGTAGACATAATTAATTATGTAATTTGCTATTATTTATATAAATTTTTAATTATGTAGTTTATTATGTAATTTTCAATTTCACGTATTTATAATTTGAATTATTTATGAGTAATTTTTTATTTCAAAAAATTCTAGTTATGATTGGTTCGGGATTACTTTTAACACTTATAAATTTGTTTGAAATCTTATCCAAATTTAATGCAGTAGTTGTATTTTTAAAAAAGAAGTATAGTTGGGATGAAGTTGAGTTGGAATTACTATAACAGACTCTCTACCGTGAGAAAAAATTGAAGATGGAATTCACGAACTAATGTGGAGAAAAGAGAAAAACAAGAGAATCTCGTCCTGAAACTCACTGATATGTATAGTCTAACAATACGATATTTCAATAAAACAAATGAATGCCGTAATAAATTCAGACAAAAATTCGAGGGGAGAAGCTCACATAGTTCTATAGTCATATGATAAAAAAGGGAAAATTAGGTTAAAGCTTCTGTACTTTGGGAATTCAACCGTTCTAGTCCCTATTGTTTAAAAATTACTCTTTGAATCCCAACTTTGCATAATAACTAAACTTTTTAGTCCCTAAAAGTCAACATAAATTTTTTATGACCATTATCTTGACATCGTTAGGGAGCTGATTGACAGTGGTTTTCCCAGGCTCCACACGATCGGGTAACGATGGTGGAAGATCCATCCCCCTCCGTGTTGTGTGTTTCATTTTCGTCTTTTTTATGGGAAAAGAACATTTAAGTACCCTGTGGTTTGCCCAACTTTAGTACCCTGTGATAAAAATCCTTAATTCGAGTCATACCTCATCAATTTTCTATTACTTTGGTCCCAAAATTACGATACTACCCCTCCCTGAATCAGAACCTAACCAAACTCAATTCAACCCGACCGAACTCATATCCAATTTAATCCAATTGGGGCATAGAAAATAGGATATGACTCAGATTGAGCTGAAATTTTACAAAATGCATCCTAAAAATACACATGATTTATGAAAAAAAATTCAGGAATTTTAGAGGTACAAATATTTTTTATTTATTTTTTGAAGTGCTAAAACTTCGTAAAATTGTATAAAGTAGAAAATACATCCAATTGAGTTAAAACTTATCCTAGGGGAAAAATACACATGATTTACAAAAAACATTTCAGGAATTTCAAAGTCCCAGAAATATTTTTTTATTTTTAAAGTGATGAAACTTCATAAAATCGTATAAAATAGAAATTACGTCAAATTGAGTTTTTAAACTTGTCCCAAGAAATCTTAAGAATCTCAAATAAATTTAGGAACCAAAATGCATCACTCAGACAAGTTTCAACTTAATTGGATGTATTTTCTATTTTATATGATTTTATGAATTTTCAACGCTTTGAAAAATAAAAAAATATATTTTCGGGCCTCTAAAATTTCTGAAAATGTTTTCGTAAATTATGTGTATTTTTAAAATGCTTCTTGTAAAATTTTAGCTTAATTCGAGTAATATCCTATTTTTTACGCCCCTTTGGGTTGAATTGGATATGAGTTCGGTCGGGTTAAATTGGGTTTAGTTAGGTTCTGATTCAGGGAGGGGCAGTATCGTAATTTTGGGACCAAAGTGATGAAAATTTGGTGAGATATGACTCGAATTAAGAGTTCTTTACCACATGGTACTAAAGTGATTTTTGAGCAAACCACAGGGTACTTAAAAGTTCTTTTCCTTTTTTTATTCTGGATTGAACGACAAAACATTGATTTGGTTTGAACGACACTTTTCGACTGGGAAAGAGTTAGGTTAGGTTTTATGGATTTGGTTTAATTGATTTGGTTAGGTTAGGTTTTATTGATTTGGTTTAATTTTTTAAAAGAAGGGTATAATGGTCATAAAAAAATTATGTTGACTTTTAAGGACTAAAAAATTTGGTTATTAAGTATAGTAAGGATTCAAAAATTAGTTTTTAAACAGTATGAACTAAAATGGTTGAATCCTCAAAGTTAGGGGTGTGCAAATGGGACCGGTATTTCGAGAATCTCAAATTTTTTTTGGTATTCGGGATTTTGGGATCGGGATTTTCAGGATCGGAATTTTATTCGGCAAAGGTTTTTCAAAAATTTCAGAAATTTTGGTATTTCGGTATATTTTGGGATATTTCGGGATTTTATCAAAATACCGAGTACTAAAGTATAATTTTCCATATATATATATAAGTTATAGCCCAGCCCACCTTTCTCGCCTTCGGCCCATTTCTTGAACTGAAGTTACTAAACTAATTAACTTCCCAACTTCCTATTTCAGCCTCTCGTCTTCATAGCTCCGCCTAACTTCCTAACTTTCTAATTAACTAAAGTCCTCTATCTCACAAGTCCGACCACCTCCGGCTGCCTCCAACCGCCTCCAACTTCCTGGAGCTACTTCTATAGTTCTATCTGCTGAGTTTTCCAACAACGGACAAGTACCGCGTCTTCTCACCCTAGTAGGGTCGGCGCCCATAATTTGTAGGGTACCCTTGTGCTCAGTGGAGTTAAACACCAAGCTGAACGCCAACCACGCAGTAAACTCCTTCCTCTGGTCGTAGAAATAGAACCCCTGAGCTCTCGCAATTGGAGCCGATCCTAGGCGGTTGTCCCTAGTAACAGGGTCGTAGAAGACCACCATTGTGCCGAAGAAGGGCCAAGGTTGGGTGGCGAGGTAACCGTCACATAGGTTAGATTTTCGGAGTTGGAGCCGTTGAAGAGGAGGATGTGAGAATTTAGGGTTATTAATGAAATTTTGGTATTTTCGGGAATTTCGAGATTATCCCAAAATTTAATTTCGGGATCGGGATTATCCCGAAATTTTTTCGGTACGGGATCGGGATGACTTTTTTTGGCTATTCGGTATTCGGGATATTTGAAATTCGAGATTTCGGGATCGGGATATCCCGAATACATACTCGTGTCAAAGTACATGAACTTTAGCCTAATTTTTTTTAAAAAAAATTAACTAGTGGCTTTGCAAGTTGCCACCGAGTCCTTGTAAAGAAAAAATATATTTCCCTCCAACCTATGAATGAAAGGGTAGACTGAATTTGAGATCCTAAAACTCAATTTTACGAATATAAAGAAGACGAGAGAGCTGCAATTAAATAGAACTCAGTACTAAACGCAGAAGCAAAGACATTGCAGAGACAAGATGGAAGCTGAGTCTCTGGCCCATGTCCTTGTTGTTTCCTTCGTTGGGCAAGGGAACATCAACCCCATGCTTAGACTGGCCAAGCTTCTAGCCTCCAGGGGATTACTTGTCACCTTGACCACCCCTAAATGTACTAGCTCCCACATAAAAGCCAACAGCCATCTCAACGACGAGCCAACTCCCATCGGCTCCGGATTCATCCGCTACGAGCCCTTCGACGATGGATCGCACCCTCGGGACCCCATCCCGCTACGCCCTTTTATGACCATATATGCAGTCCGACAAGAGAAATTCGGGAGGCAATCAATCCCTTTTATGATCAAGCAAAATGCAGAGATGGGGCGACCCGTTTCTTGCATCATCAACAACCCTTTCACCCCTTGGGTTACTGAAGTTGCCGAGAGCCTCGGCATCCCTTCCGCATTGCTGTGGATCCAGTCGTGCGCGTGTTTCGCGGCCTACTACCATTACCATCGCAAGCTCGTGCCTTTCCCAGACCAGGAGAACCATGAGCTTGATGTTCAGGTTTCATCTATGCCACTTCTTAGGTACCATGAAGTCCCGACTTTTTTACACCCGAGTTGGCCCGTGCCAGCAGTGAAAGAGACCCTGATGGAGCAGTTCAGGGATCTTGACAAGCCTTTTTGCATATTGGTTGAGACGTTCCACGAGCTAGAGAGAGACGTAATTGAGTACATGTCGAATAAGCACTGCCTTCTCAAGGCTATTGGACCAGTGTTCAAGTTTCCCATGATACAGAATCCCAAGCTTCACGCCGATGTCAAAACAGCCGAAGAATGTTTTGAATGGTTACACGAGAAGAAACCTTCATCAGTTGTATACATCTCCTTTGGAAGCGTGGCGGTTTTAAACCAGCGCCAATTTGATGAGATTGCGTATGGGCTATTGCTCTCCGAGGCTACGTTCTTGTGGGCCGTGAATCCTCCAACAGCTGGTTTCGATTCCGGACTTGTTCGGTCATTAGAGCAGTTGCTAGAGAAAGCAGGGAACAAAGGGAAAATAGTCGAGTGGATCTCACAGGAGAAAGTTCTGTCACACCCTTCGGTTGCTTGTTTTGTGACGCACTGCGGATGGAACTCGACTCTAGAAGCTCTGGCATCGGGCGTGCCAATAGTCGGTATTCCAATGTTCGGTGATCAGGTGACCAATGCCATGTACTTGGCCGATGTGTTCAAGGTCGGTGTCAGAATTCGCAGCTCCGAGAACCCGAATGAGGAGAAGTTCATTACGAGGGACGAGCTGAAAAGATGCCTGATTGATGTCACAGCAGGGCCTAAAGCTGCAGACATGAAACAGAACGCACTGCGATGGAAGGATGCTGTCGAGTCGGCCGTAGCGGAAGGTGGCTCTTCGGATCTGAACATCCAGGCCTTCGTCAACGAGATAAAAAGGAGGGCCTTGAGGTAATAGACCAAAACCAGTGGCAAGGTTCCTCAATAATGTTTTCCAATAAGATTAACACATTTCTTCAGCTGTACTTTAGATGTAATTGAAGGTGAAAAAGCAAAAGAAACAGAGCTCTTAGCAACCGATGTATTAGTCGAATCAATAAATGTATTAGTTGAATCAATAAATGTCTGAATTGCAAAAATCTTCAACCAGTAGAATGATTTGGGTTAGACTTGGTTCAACTTGTATGTAATGTCTTTCAAACCCATATCATATTCAATCTGCATTCGGAAACGAAACTTTAGCAAAAATGGCATTTCAAAAGTGCCATAACTTATAAAGTACCAAAGTTGTAATAAAATCTATTCCAATGCTCAATTACAAATATGTTTAATTTACCTGGTGTTTTCAACTCTCCAAATATCCACTAAATCCACTGAAACGAATCCTGCACGCGCATGGAGTTTATAAGTAGAGTTTCAGTTTAATATTAGTGTATATGTACAACCTAATTTCTCTTTTGCATAATTCCAATCTCGTTAAAAAAATTCCGTCATGAAGTCTAATAGACAATAGTGACAGAAATAAAAGAGTATCCGCAAAAAAGTTTATATCTTAATGTTAACACCATGATAGATAACTTCACATTGCCATACTTCAATTTAATTACAAAGAGAACCAACCAACCCTCTTGACATAGACACAAACCTAGATCTATGTGACGTTAGGCCCACAAATAAAAAATTGGTACAAATAACGGGTTTTTTTTATGTTTGGTGTTACTATTCACCACAAATTACCAAAATGGTGCCCTATGCACAAAATTCCAATTTTGGTGTCCGGCCGAAAATTTTTCCGTCTATTGGACCAATAGACGGGTTTTGAACCCGTCTATACCAATAGACGGGTTTGTTTCCCGTCTAACGATAGACGAGTCACAAACCCGTCTATTAGTTGGATCCAGATTTTTTTCGGTCTATCGAACCAATAGACGGGTTTAAAACCCGTCTATTGGTTCGACAGATGAACACTTGAAGATGTTCACTTGAAGAAGATGAACACTTATTTTTTTTGTCTATCGGGCCAATAGACGGGTTAAAAACCCGTCTATTGGTCGTTTTATTTTTTCAAGTCGTAGATCTCAAAAAGTTATGAAGATTCAAAAAAAAAATTTCTCGAATTGGACATCCGAGCACAAAGATATTGCCCTTCAAAGTTTTTTTAAAAATCTGTCAATTTTGATTTTTATTTTTAAAAATTGAAAAGAACATCTTTTATAAATTTTTAAATTAATTTTTTGTAAAAAATAAGAGACAAGAAAAAATTTGAAAATTAAAAAAAGACTTTATTTTCATCTCTTATTTTGTATATCTTTTAAATTTTTAAAAAATTCAAATAATTAGAAAATTTTGAAATTTGAAATCAGAAAAAAGAATTTTGAAGAGCAATATCTTTGTACTCGGATGTCCGAATTTTTTTTAAATCCACATAACTTTTTGATATCTACGTCTTTAAAAAATAAAAAACTAATAAAAAATAAAAATAAATATTAGAAAATTTTGAAATTAGAAAAAAAAACTTTCAAGAACAATATCTTTGTGCTCGGATGTCCAATTCGAGAAATTTTTTTTTGAATCTTCATAACTTTTTGAGATCTACAACTTGAAAAAATAAAATGACCAATAGACGGATTTTTAACCCGTCTATTGGCCCGATAGACAAAAAAAAAATAAGTGTTCATCTTCTTCAAGTGAACATCTTCAAGTGTTCATCTGTCGAAACAATAGACGGGTTTTAAACCCGTCTATTGGTTCGATAGACCAAAAAGAATCTGGCTCCAACCAATAGACGAGTTAGGTACCCGTCTATCCATAGACGGGAAACAAACCCGTCTATTGGTATAGACGGGTTGAAAACCCGTCTATTGGTCCAATAGACGGAAAAAATTTCGGCCGGACACCAAAATTGGAATTTCGTGCATGGGGCACCATTTTGGTAATTTGTGGTGAATAGTAGCCCCAAACAGAAAAACCCCAAATAACGTGGTAGTCCCCCGTGAACCAGAAGGTCCAAACTGCAAAGTGACGTGGACACACACAACAAGTCAACAATACTCACCCACCCACCCAGGACGGGACAATCTCAAATTTCTCTTACTTCCGTATTTAGTTTAAAGGACCAAAAATTTAAGGAAAAGCCTACAGAGAAAGCCCTGCAGCTTATCAGCTCACATCCACGAGTAGCTCCGGACACCCTCTCCCGCCGAGCCCACTTCTTCAAGTACGCAGGTTAGGAGTTTTATTTTGTCTCCCTAAGTTGGGTAATTCTCTTTTTATTTCTCTACTTTTATGGTTTTTCTTTTTTGGGAATTTTGTTATTTTAGACTTCATTTGTGTGTTTTTATGAAGGGGACTTTGGAAGAGTAAAAAATGCCGTGGACTAACTAAAACTTGATTGTTTGAATATTTTGGAATTAGGTAGAAAATCTGAAAATGTGTGTTGTGTGATTTTTCAGGAATTACAAATGTATTTTAGTCGAGCGTAATTTAACTGGAATTACGTAAATTCTTATTGAAGAAAATTGAAGAAAATTAAAGAAGTGTTTTAATTTTAGTAGTATAATTGGTACATGATCATCATTATATTTTTACAGAAGCATCAGAAGTGGAGACCTTGCAGATCCAAAATGGAAGCTAAATCTTTGGACCATGTCCTTGTTATTGCCTTCCTTGGCCAAGGAAATATCAATCCCATGCTTAGACTAGGCAAGCTTCTGGCCTCCAGGGGATTGCTTGTTACCTTGTCCACTCCTAAATGTACTAGTTCCCACATAAGGGCCAACAGCCATCTCAGGGAGGAGCCGACCCCCATCGGCAGGGGATTCATCCGCTATGAGCCATTCGACGATGGATCACAGGGTCAGGACTCCATACCCGGACGCAATGAAGCTGCCAAGTACGTAGTCCGAGAGGAGCAATTCGGCAGGCAATCAATCCCTTTGATGATCAAGCAAAATGCAGAGCAGAGGCGACCTGTTTCTTGTATCATCAACAACCCTTTCACACCTTGGGTCACTGAAGTAGCCGAAAGCCTTGGAGTCCCGTCTGCAATGCTGTGGATCCAGTCATGTGCTTGTTTCGCGGCCTACTATCATTACCATCACAAGCTTGTGCCGTTCCCTGATCAGGAGAACCAAGAGCTTGACGTTCAGATTCCGTCCATGCCACTTCTCAGGTCTAATGAGGTACCAACATATATGCACCCGAGTTGTCCAACGCCAATACTAGGAAAGATCTTAATAGAACAGTTCAAGAATCTTGACAAGCCATTCTGCATCTTGGTAGAGACATTCCAAGAGCTCGAGAGAGACATCATCGAGTACATGTCTAGTAAGCATTGCCCTTTGAAGGCTATTGGACCTCTGTTCAAGTATCCAAGGTTACAAGATTCGATGCTTCGCGCCGATCTCAGGAAAGCCGAAGAATGTTTCGAGTGGTTGGAAACGAAGCAGCCTTCATCAGTTGTCTACATCTCATTTGGAAGTGGTGTGGTTCTAAACCAGGACCAGTTTGATGAGATTGCACATGGCTGTTGAGCTTTGATGCAACGTTTTTGTGGGTTGTGAAGCCTCCACCGGACGGATTAGATACCAAACTTGTGGCGTCATCAGAGTGGTTGGTAGAGAAAGCAGGGGACAAAGGGAAAATAGTTGAGTGGATCTCACAAGAGAAAGTTCTGTCACATCAATCAATGGCTTGCTTTGTGACGCATTGTGGGTGGAACTCGTCAATGGAAGCTGTAGCATTAGGTGTGCCGATAGTCGGTATTCCGATGTACGGAGATCAAGTGATCAATGCCAAGTACTTGGCCGACGTGTTCAGGGTTGGTGTTAGGATTTGCAGCAACAAAAGACCTGATGAGGAGAAGATCATTACGCGAGGGGAGGTAGAAAGATGTCTGTTTGAAGTCACTGCAGGGCCTAATGCTGCTGAAATGAAGCGGAACGCGCTGAGATGGAAGGCGACGGCGGAGGCAGCTGTGGTGGAAGGTGGCTTGTCTGATCTAGACATCCAGGCTTTTGTCGACGAGATCAAAAGGAGGAGTCTTGGGGCTACATGCAACAAAGAATCGTAAGGTTCTGTTCAGTAAGCTTCCATGGAGATGATCACATCCATACCTGTCCATAACCAATTTTACCATGCTTTCTTTCCGAAAAAAACTTTCATAATCAAATAATTAGGTGAAACATGGTTTTGGACTCTTTGGACTTTGTGACTCGTGCCTTACAGAATTTTCACCAGAAGACCACTCTACTTAGATTACTCACTACGTTGTCATCGCTATGTTGTCAGTTTTTGCCCTTTTACTCATATTTCAGCCAACTACTTTATTACAATGTTGTGTCACTGTTAACTTTTTTTCAACTTTGGCTTTTTGAAAAAATAGCTAACTGTCCTAAATTGAAATATGATTTCGGAAAAATTTAAAGATACTTAATTAATTTGAACTATCAAAAATTGTAATTTTTCAAAATGGAAATTATATTAAGTTCATATTACATGAGAAAATGAAAGTAAATTACAGAAATTCAAAAGCATATATCTAGTAAATCGTTTATTTTTTATGCATTTTCGACAATAAAAAGTTTTTAATCTCTTCTTCGTTTGAGTATAATTATGATTACTATTTGGTAGATATTAGTTAGACTCTGGAATTTGGTTAAGATTTTGGCTAAGTTGAGAATAAGTTGTAGGATTAAAAACTAAATGTGATCTTGAACCTGTATGTCAAACGAAATTTCAGGCTAAATTTGAACGAACTGAAATGGTTAAAATTTAAATATAAGATTCGATCATACATAGGTCAAGTAGTAGCTAATGAACTTCCTAGGTTCAATATTTAGCCTTATAATCACACCATAGCTGACTTTTTCCCAATAAATCCACGAAGTACTGATCGCTGTAACTGGTCTTCATCTTCTTGTTCATCTCAGCAACAAAACCACTCAGATCATTACAATAATCCAAGAATCTTGCAGTGACATCGTACCCTTGGTCCCACTTATCTCCCTGTCCAGGTTTCACCCAATGGCTTGGCAAATAGTTAGCATTCAACCTCACGTAATCCGCGACCCCTTCGATGAGCCCTCCAGGGGTCTGATCATCGCCACCCCATTGCCAAATGTGTGTCATCTCGTGGTAAAGAACTCCGGCGATCTACGTCTTCACGTCGCCGGTGCAGTTTCCGATGTAGCCAGCACTGACATGGATTTCATTGTCCATGGCATAGGCAACACCTTCCATGTCATCCACGAACATGTATTTCTGTCCGCCTCTTCGGGTCCTAAATTACGGACATTAATTTTTAAGTGTCGGCAGAAGGGCTGTTCTGAAACAAGGTTAAAAAAAGGAAGTTTCACCGATATGAACACCAATTAGCTATAATAGAGAAAATTAAAAATTTTAAGGTTCTTGTAAATTTAAGATATTAATATACCACATCATATTTTTGTGAAAGGTGCCAAGAACATGTTAGTCCTCTCACATTAGTCATAATAATACTTTTCGTAATTTTCGGCCCCGGGGAGGATCTTATACCAGACATCAAACAAAACAAATGAAAAAAATTTAATTGGAGTAATTGAAAAATTATACCAAAGTGCCAAGAACAGATTAGTCCTCTAACGAAACGAGGTATCCATAACAGAAGCTGGACAACCAGTCATCTTAGCTTCTAGTGTTGTGTCTGGCTCGCCTGCATAATATCTGATTGATACGCACCGACAAATACAAGAAGTTGGGCGACGAACGACTTTAGCTGATGACGTGTGTGCCACAAAAAAAAATTGGTGACGTGTATTATATTTAATTTGATGACATGTCACGGGTTAAAAAAAGTCTTAAGATTGTAACTGTTCCATTTGAAAAAATAGAGTGCTAATTACAGCGAATTCTAAAGTAAAATACCAGTTACCCATATTAAAAAGTATTTAAAGTAAACTAGGCCAATTTCTTGATAAGTGATAATTATGTTATTGAGTAATTACAATGTTTTATATTATGCTAAGTTGTGTATTTACCTTTGAAGGAGCTTGGCTTGGCTTGTGTCGTATAATCCAACTAATTTGGTTGAATTCTAAATTCTAGAGTTTCAAAAGACAATCCAACGCAGCTTGTAATCCTAGGTTAATTTTCTCGTAATATACATCTTATAGCATCTCGAAGAAAAGTTCAAGATAAAATCAATGCCTTCAATAATTTCAGTTAACTATTATTCTCATTCAGGTAATAGTTCCAGACAAACAAAGAAGTTACAAAAATTAAAAAATTCGAACCGAAATGAAACAACAATTAGATTAATAAAAATAAGTTCACCACCTTGCCTAATTCCCAGATTGGAGCTTGTACTCACTCCACAACTGGTCAACAGATTTTCCCAACAATGCATCAAAAAAATTATCATCATATCCATCCTTCATCATCTTGTTCATCTCAGCCACGAACCCGCTCTTGAGACGATCACAATAATCCATGAACATAGCAGTAACATCATACCCCTGATCCCACCTCTCTCCTTGCCCTGGGAGCACCCAGTTGGTAGGAATATAACCTGATCTTAACCTCACAAAGTCCGCGATCCCTGTGAGCAACCCGAGGGGCGCGTTTCCGGCCGCGTCCCATTGCCATACCCGAGCTAGCTCGTGGTACATCACGCCATTGAACTCGCTAGGAAGGTCGCCTTGGTAGTCCGCCAAGTAACCGGCCCTCAAGCCAACTCCGTTTAGGTATTTGAAGGCGTTTTCATTGCTTCCCAAGAATTCGTCAATGTACAAGTCGACTTGATCGAATTGCTTTCTCGTGGTCGAGTCCGTGGTCTGTTGGAACTGGATCCATACAAAGTTGGTGGCTAGATCCATCGTTCGTTGCACGTAATTCGTGCCTATTTCGTTGTCGAAGCGTATGCCACCGGGTGAGTCTGGTGCGTTGTTGACGACAAAAAAATCAACTGCGAAGGTGCTAGGCGCAGCTGCCATGATAATTACAAGGAGGGAAGCCAAAGCAAAGGGAAAGCTTGCCATGGATAAAACTTTTGCACCTTCTCAACGTTACAATGTAATAATTGGTTTATTTGAGATGAGATTAGGGTTTCTGAGTTGGTGTAAGGTTGCCATGCATGCACCTATATTTATAGAGTTGGTTAAAAAGGCTACGCATTATTGGAAATTTAAGAAGAACGTGTTTAAATCTGCAGTCCAAATAATTATAAGCCGGAAGAGATTAAATTATTGGAAGAACAATGCTTAGGAAGTTTGGCTTGGATGTTATTGAACAATCCATGATACTTTGGGAAATTCTTGTATTGTTATTGAACAATGCGAGATTGATATCGAACTCCGGAGAGAACGTCGTAGTACATAATTCCGAGACGGCATACCTAAGGCGTGTAGTGTAACCTCAAAAATAAAACGCACCACAAGTGTTCGGATATAAAGTGGTATCAACAATTCAGCAAGAGCAGGAAAAGGTGCGTCATCAAAAGAATTATGACATGATTTTTTCATTGCAATATTCGTTCCTATTCTAAATTATAATTAATCAATTTTAAATTATTAAAACTATCACTCTATCCAATCCATCCAAGTACGACTTCAAATTCAACTTTTTTATTTTTTTTATTCAATTTTTAGGGTGACAACCGACGGACTTTACATAGGATGACACATATATGCATGCCCAAATGCAAGTGAGGATTGACGATTGATCATTGCACAAGAGGTAGGCCCAATATTAGACAATTGACACGACCATGCGCGGTTTTCACAGGAACTGGAATTCTTTAATGACTTTTTTAAGGTAAGATACAAATTTGATTTTCTGAATAATTTGACGAACTCACAAATGTGAGATATTAAATTAAAATTTGATTTATCTAATGACAAATTTAAATACAAATTGAGATTCATTTAAATTGCTTCAAATCTAAATCATTTTTTTTACAATCGAATTTATAGTTACCCTACGTAAACCGATCAAATTCATTTATGTCATATCCTATTGAAGTATTACCTCGTCATTTAGGGTGTTTGGATTTTAATAAACAAACCGCGAATCCCTCAATCGGTTGGCTGAAAATTACTTTTTCTTTTTATAATCGGTAGGCATGGCAACATCAATTAGACAATGTGTCCCTAAAAAAAATCAATTCGACAATGTAAACAGCTCGATACAACATCAAAGTACTTAAAATCCTTTTCGCATGGTTTTCATGTTGTCTTAGACGGACATAACATCGAAGTCAACGTCTAAATGTGGAAGGAAACTTCAATTTCATGGCAGCTTTTGAACAGCTAGACATATTTTAAGATTGTTGTGATTGGCAGTTGGATAGAGTACATTAGCTACAGACGTATAGTAACTTTCTTGTGTCTGATGTGGAATTTGTGCACCGTCATTCCAACTATTGCTAGAAGAGATACCTAGAATAGAATAGATGACACTCGACATTTGTATTTGATTTTTAAAATTAGACTGATATGATAGAAAGATTAAAAAAAAAATTGAAGAACCAAATATATCAAATTTTCACTATTTACCTTCAATTTGTATGTTTGTAAGCTATTATTGGTGTACTCTCCTATTTCGGAGTTAATAATGAATAATGTTTTGCTGCCAAAAAACATAATAAACCACAGAAACAAGGTGACCTGCACCATGGAGTATGTCCTTGTCCCGATCTTGCTCACAAGGAGAAGACTTCACTATTTAACGACACTCCTTATCTTGATCAAGCTAAACAAGGGTGGTGCGATCTCTCAAGAACTAGGAGATTAAAACACCAAAAATATGTGTAGCCTTACCCTGGTCTTAGTTTTCCTCCTGGCATTTGCAATCGATTTGCAGGGAATCCATGGCGTTGAGTTTACAGTTTCCAACCAAGCAGGAAACACGCCAGGTGGCTCCCTCTTCGACAACGAGATAGGGGAAGCATACGCGAAGCAAGCAATGGCGTCGGCCACCAACTTCGTATGGTACCAATTCAACCAAATCGCTGATCCTTCGATGAGAAAGAACGTGCCCCAAGTGACATTGTTCCTCGATGACATGCAAGGAGTTGCATTCACTAGTAGGAGCAATATACATTTCAGTGTAAATTACTTGGAAGACATCAAGGGCGACCTCCTCAGCGAATTTGATGGGGTTCTGTACCATGAAATGACTCATGTTTGGCAATGGGGGACCGGCCAACAAGTCCCTTCCGGATTAATCGAAGGGATTGCGGATTTCGTGAGGTTGAGGGCCGGTTATGTTCCGTCGCATTGGGTTCGACCAGGGGAAGGTTATACGTGGGATCAAGGGTACGATGTTACTGCTTGGTTCTTGGACTACTGCGACAAGGTTAAGGTTGGGTTCGTGGCTGAGCTTAATGAGAAGTTGAAGGTTGGTTACAGCGACTCACTGTTCGTCGAATTAATTGGGAAGTCTGTTGATCAGCTGTGGAGTGATTACAAGACCCAGTTTGGGAATTAGCAACTTCAATCGAAATTCGAAGGCCGCATTTTTTACTGTATAATTTGTAAGGGTACTTGCTGACATTTGAGGTTCAAGATGCGACGTGATCTTGTTGTTTCGTTATGCTTTTCCACTCTAAAATATTCTCTCCGAAATTTTCCATCTTTCAGAAAAAAAGGACAATTACGAATCGAGGATTCTCTTGCATTGCAAGGTCGCGAACGCCTTCGTTCCCAGCAAGCTCTACAGGAATTGGGAAAGATTCGGTTTCATCAGAATTCTGAAATCTCATTCATACACTAAATGTGCGTCTGTTGGAAACAAGAGAAAAAGTAAGGTTAAAACATGAGTAAGAAAGAGACTAACAATGAAGCAGTGCAATTAAATCATCTTTACGCCTTCCATTAGGTTTGAAACTTCTGTGCCGATCAAATTTCAGAGCTATGACAATAAAAAGATCTGGGGAAAATGTTGCCAATTGTGCTGGAATCTGTCAACGCAACTTGAGCTCTCAATGTCATTCTCCAATTATCCCAAAGTTAAGGACTCCGTCCTTTCCATTCTATGTTTGCCTTTATACTCGTGGGCGCGATTCTCTCTTTTGACCGAGCTTGGACAGCAAGAAAGCTATACATTATCGTGAGCTCCATATTATGACGGCTAAAGAAACTGCTACTCTGACGTTATTGCAACATCAGCTATTCCTTCTTCAAGCTGCAACAACCTGTAAAAGCATGCATGAAGTTCCAATTGAAGAAATGAAACAATATCGACCATATTTTTCTACAGAAAGTTGTTACAAAACAGGCTCTGCTACCGATCCTTACCAGCCAACCTCGAAGCACCAAATATGTAAACAATCTCAAAAATTGAAATGCTCTGTTAAGACATGCTCCAGCACGATCATGTTTAGTCGATGAAGATCCTTGTGTTATTGGGGCATAACCATCTAATAAAAAGAAAGCAAGTCAAAGACTGCATCCAACAATTGCATCATGTCCGAATCTCAAAAGATGAAAGTCTCAATATAGATAAACCTATGTATGTGTTTGCATTCCAAAGAATGTCAGCATTTCAAATTAGGAAGAAGGCCTAGGTGACTGTACCAGTCTCAACTATAGGGATCTTCAACCCCAACTCAACCATCTTGGAAAACTACTAACCCAACATCACTAGCAATTTGATTGCGACGCCTACAAAGCAAACGAGGGAGAGGTGTTGAGTTGATTCCCAATTCAGAGGATTTTGCAACAGCACTATGTAGCAATTAGCATACGAGTGAGTTTGAAGACATGGGCATATTAACCTACAATTCAAACATTGTAAACAGGAGGATTGGAAAGTTCAATCGCCATTCTAAACTCCGTCATCATATCACTTGCTGTTCGTTTATGGAGGGCCCTCTAAGCGACACCTACATGGTTGATACGAAGAACAGAGAAACGGGACAAAATTATCAACATGCTAAACCCACCCAGATGCATGGTACTGAGGAACGATGCACTACAATACTTGTGAAGGACAAGCTGAAAATACCAATAACATAGCAGATACCCTGCCTTTTACCAAGCAACTGCAGTGCTTTGTTGCAACCGCTGTCAATGGGAAGAAAATTTCAGTTTTCCTCCGTAATGTTCTCCAATAGATGCCTACAATTGAGCACAAAGGAAACAAACCAAGATATGGTCAAAAACCAAGCCAATTCAACCAAAAACTAAAAGAAAAATGAATAGCTGAAGACATGGAGAACGAGGCAGAACTACAGAAGTGCATAATGTAGCCGATAATTAACTTTTCTCCTCAAACGAGAGTCAGAGAGTCAGTCAAGATGCTAGCTAGTAAAGCATATACTAGAAAATACACGGACCTGGAGGTAGGGCAAGACCTCATTGTACACTCGTAGAATTCTTTTTGACCTCCCTGCAAACCTGAAGAAATATTGAAACAAGGGGTTACTGTCCGTACCAGGTTCCATGTGAGTGTGTGAGTATTTGAAGAACATGAAAAACCGAACCTCTTAAGTAGAGTAAAACAGAAATTAATCTCCTCAATGTCGAATTTTATCTTTAGTTCAATATACTGCTTGAGAAACTTGCACATGATATTATTATCATCATCACTCCAACCATCAGAACTTTCATCCAAGGCACAGGGGTACAGGAATATAAGGCGTTGCAGCATATGAGACAAGTTGCTAGGAGCCCCTAACTCTGGAAACATCTCAGCCAAAGTGTTCAAAATAGAACTATTACTATTTTTGAATTTATCAACCCAAAATGGTGGATTTCCTTCCCACATATTACAACTTGAACTGCCAGCTGGAATTGGGTGGTTCTCAGCAGTGCTTGTAACAAGTCTTTCTCCAATTGGATCAAGAGCAGAAATGCTGTTTGAAACCTGCCTTCTGTGTGATGGAAGGGATCCAAGTATGTCCTTCCTTAATTCTTCAGGCAATTCTTGCAGTACCGACTCATCAACTTGACTGAGAGACGAAGGCATCAACCCAGTGCTGCCAGGATCCTCAGCCACAACGGCCAGCCCATGACAAGAAGTCCTGAAAACTTCTAAGCTCTGCACATCATCAACAAGGCGATGATTTTCCTGATACAGCAACCCATGAAATCTAGATTTTAGATTCAATGTGACACAAGACTTTCCAGGCAGTAACACATCACACTGCATTGCCTGTATTATGATAATGTCAATTGTACAAAATAAAGATTTTACCATTTCCTCTCTCTCTCTGGCGGCAGGAGGATGCATAGCAGAATTGAAGCTTGTTACATCTGGATATACAAATTGAGAGTCAATTACCTCAAATCATAGCTTTGTCAATATCATAGGGAAACTAAGAATGCTCACCTTCCTCTGGCTTCTGACCAAGGTTGTAAGAACAATGAGCATGTTCGAGCTCTGCTTTGCTTTTGGCAACAAACTCTGCTAGTTTGCCGCCATAACTATCATTTAATTCTGCAAAGAGTTCTGAGGGAAGACTTTCAACAACTCCAATGTCGAGATTGCATAACGGGGGTGGAGCAGACATAGAACTGGACTGAACTTCGGTGGAAAATAAATCAGTTTTTAATTCCGACGACGACCCAGCCTGATTATTACGCAACAATCTTCCGTTTGAATTATGTCTTTCAGAACCTGTGATAATGATTTCCAAATATGAGCGTACTTGCCATTTTCAAGACAATCCAAGATATAAGTTGACAACATGAAAGGGAGCACTAAATTTGTGCAAGTTCATTCCAGAAAACAAATAGCCTGTGTTTCATCAAATTTTGGTTACCTCTACTAGACTCTCCTTTGGAGATACAATTGACATCAGCATGCACATCAGAGGAAACAGCAGGACTGGTGAACCATGATTTTAAAGAACTTCTTCCATAACCTACAAAGAAAATCCAATTAAACTATCAAAATAAGGAAAAATAAGAGCACACAAATATAAAAATAAGTCCATCAGAACAACAAAAGAGGGATCACATCTTAAAAAACTATGGAAGGACGAAGAAAACAGAGCCCAATTTTGAAAGTCCGGGAGCATAAAATCCATACCTTGCTTGGAAGTATCCGCGCCTTCTAGCTTGGTAACTTGCAAGCCAACTCCCCGAATCTCTTGAACATCTGAAAAAGTTAAAGCAAAAGCTACTTAGCTCATCAACCTCCAGAACTAGTAAGCTTGATAAGCTCGTTTGTGTCTTCAATTGGAGAAGGTAATACTACTGGAAGGGGCAAATAAAAAAAGTGAACAAATGGATCGATAAGAAAAAAAGACAACCAGCCCAGAGAGATGTAAAGTAGATTGTGACACTAAACACGGAGGCAATAATTGTCAATAACATTGCTCATGTGCACCACTTGACAACCTGTCAAACTGAATCAGTTAATGACACCTAGACAATTCCATGCTTAAGATTCCCTTCCTCAACATAAGAATATCCAGATGTGACCATAATCAAAACTGCAAGGTTCTACCATCCTCGTATTTTGAAATGGATATGCATGGCAAGGTTTCCACCAAATAAATGAACATCCCAAAATCCCATGCCACGTATTGGAAAAATTTCACAAAACTGTAAGCAGTGAAGATTCCTGTGTCAACTGCAAGAGGATTTGTTCAAGCAGCATTAGCATCATAAGAACTAACATAAATAGATCAGCACAAGGAAGTTCACTCCATTCATTTTCTTTGCTAGTGAGTACTTATTTTCTGCACCTTCCGATGTGTGCAAGAAGAAAAAATTACGGTATCTTTACTTTGTGGCACCATAAGCGCAAATTCAACTTCAAGGACTTTGTATCACAGAAGGTAACTAACCAATGTGGAAAAGTCCAAAAAGGTTTTTTGTGACTCTTTCAAGAACCTCGCCATCATCAGTCGCCATTGGAACCTATCATTTTGTACTATCCTAAGTCATCAATTTCAAATTGGATTTGAAGAAAAGACAGGATCTAGAAGCATGCTTCCATTGGAAAACATAAATGTTTACCGTGACAGAGTGGCTAAGATTCTCACAGGCTCCACAACCCATATATTTAACAGGTTCGCCAGCATCTTTTCTTCTCTTTTTAATCTAGCAGTCATAAAGCCACACCAAAACAGTAAAGAAAGAATTATGAACATGTAAAAGCTAACCAGCAAAACGACTATGTTCCTTGTTCCTTTCCATTTCCAACTAATTAATAATTTGTGCTTCAAAGACCAAACAAAACCACATTTTTTATGTTGCAAACAAACCCAATAATAATAATCAACGAAATTTAAATTGTCTGATATGCATTTCACTAATAGATATTAAGTACCTTGAGTGTAAAAGTTCGACCAACAACTCCGCATCCTTGCAAGCGAAGGGAAACCTCCTTGCACAGTTTCAGGAGGAAATGGTGGCACTGAAAGAAGGAATTGGTTCATCATTAAGCTCCAAACACAAACATCTCAAACCAGCTGGATTCTGATGCATTAAAAGTACTAACATCTTGCAAATCCTTGAACCTCACACCCCAATTTACTTCAGCGCCAACAGATTTAATGTCCTGCAAAGTTAATAGTGTGATAATGAATCAAATATGGCATACGAGTTTCAAAATCAAGCACATAGAAGTTCCTACACATACCTGAACAAAACCGACAGACCGATTATCCACTCCTCTACTATAATTCCACAGCATTTCTCCAGTTTTCTGTCCAAAATCCTTTTGAAGAAAGTCCTACAAATTGGCCAAAAAGTTTATTCACATTGCTCAGAACTTGTAAAATACTACAAAGCTGCCACACAATTAACGGTGGCCAGATAATGAAAAGAATCTCTCAAGACCAACTTTCACCTCTTGAGAATAACCGAGCACTTGGAAATTATGAAGCCACTCAGCTCAAAAGTTAAGTTCTCAGTCACTCAGGACAACTAGTGCAATAAAAGCATAGCAGGACAAAACATACTCCATACTTCTGAATTGCCAGTGATCAAGCTAAGAGTGAGTACAATGTTCCTGGTTTCTACCAGTAATGGTGTAAGCAGAAGTGTGAAGGATCCGTATAAACAATTGTTTCCAATGAGTAATCAAGATTCAAAAATTGATCCACGAGGATACTCGCTTCTATTCCATCATGTTTCCTACCTTTCTGTTCATAATTCATTATTCTTTATTATCTTTAAGGCATGGCAAACTAACATCTTGCAAAATCTCATTTCGGCACCGCAATTGTGTTGCCTAGGAAGCATACACATTATGCTTAGTAGCTATAAGAATATAAGCCTAACACTGTATACACCATAAAATCATAGAGCACTGCTGCAATTACTTCGCCCTCCTCATTTATGTATAACCATAGCACTGACTCAGTCACGTGCCAGGAAGTAAAATTTCAATAAATCACAAAATTCATTCAAACACA